>JARHVA010002009.1:250000-370000 GCA_037957365.1 Torreya grandis
CTAGCACAAATAAATAATATGACCAGATATTCCTCATTTTTCTATGGCTATTTTTATACTTGTAATTAGTTTGGTCATAGGGCTGGTGATTTTAGAGCTGTACCTAAAAGTAGAATATATTTTTTAAGAAAAAAAAACTTTCACTCTTATTAGATACAAATATAATATGTTATAATTGTAATAATATTGGTCACATAGCTAAACAATTTAAAACAAAATTTGTAAGGCCAAAATTAAAAAGTGAAAAGAAAGGCATGACTCCCAGTGTGATCAAAGGTTCACAAGTCTTTGAGAAAGGGAGAAATAAGCTAAATAAGAAACCCAAGGATGTGTGAAAAGTGAAAGATCAATCTATGATTGCTCAATTTGTGGGTAATAAATAGTTGTTGCTCAAAACACATGATTAGTAACAAGAGTAAGATCATCAAATTTAAAAAATGTAAGGAAGTCTATATCATCTTGGGAGAAAATACTGTAGTAAAGATCCAAGGTAAAGAAACCTTTAACATAGATGGAAAACTACCTACACATGATGTCTTTTATGTTCAAGGATTGAAAGATAATCTGCTAAGTGGCAGTCAAATATGTGATAGTGGATATAAGGTCACATTTAATTTAAAATGATATAAGATAAGGAGATCTAAAAGATTAGTTATAAAAGGGAAAATTACTAAAAATAACATTTATAATCTTAGTGAAGTGAATGGTAATAGCTGCCTGATAAGAAAGATTAATGAAAGTTTGTTATGGCATAAAAGAATGGGCCATTTCAATTTTCATAACCTAGTAAATGTGATGTCAAATAAATGTGTTAGGCATATTCCTAATATAACCAAACATATAGACATTACTTACAATGAATGTCAACAAGGCAAGCAAACAAGGGTCAGATTTTAAACAAAGGAGTATGCAACTACAAAGCCTCTAGAATTAGTTCATACTAATTTGTGTGGTCCTACTAAGATAAAAGGATTTAAAATTTAGAGATAATTCATTTTATTTATAGATTATTACTCAATAATTACAGGGGTAACCTTTTTGAAGGATAAGTCTTAGGCATTTGAAAGATTCAAAATCTTTAGGGCCATGGTAGTGAAAGAGATTGGAAGAAAAATCAAATGTTTAAGATTTGATAGGGGTGGAAGACTCACCTCAAATGATTTCATAGAATACTATTAGAAGCATGGAATCAAAATGCATTACTCTATAGCAAGTAATCCATAATAGAATGGAGTTGTTGAGAGAAAGAATAGGATAATCAAGGAGATGGCTAAAACAATATTAAAAGAGGTCAAGTTACCTAATTGATATTTGAGAAAGCTATATATATCCTGGATAGATCTCAATTGAGGGTAGATAATGATAAAACTCCATATAAACTATGGTATGGAAAACCTACCTTTATAAGCATTTCAGAGTGTTTGGTAGAAAATGCTACATTAGAAGAAAAGAAGATAAATTGGGAAGCTTTCAATCAAGATGTGATGAAGGAATATTTCTTGGGTATTCTACCCAAAGCAAAGCCTACATATGTTCCAACAAAAGGATACATAAGATTGTAGAGAGAATTAATGTAAAGGTTGAATAAGGCTTGAAACATGTTAAAATTGATAGGGAAATTTGTGATGAATAATAAGATTATGAAGAGGAAGCAACTCATGAAAAACATGAGGAAGTAAATGAAAAGGCACCTACAAGATTTATTTAAAATAATCATCTAAGATAACAGATCATTGGAAATAAGAATTGAGGATTTTAAATAAGAATAATAGTTTCAATGAACAAGGAGTAAGTAAGTTTTGATCTAATGTCTGAAATTGAGCTTAAGAGCTATGTTGAAGCTAGAAAGGATGAGAATTGGCTAAAATCCATGGAAGAATAACTAAGCCAAATTGAAAAGAATAAAACTTTGGAATTAGTTCTAATAACTTGAAACAAGAATGTAATAGGTTAAAAAATGGGTCTTTAAAAACAAGCTCAATAAGGATAGAACTATTATAAGGAATAAGGAAAAATTGGTGTGCAAAGGATATGCACAAGTTGAGGGCATATATTTTGAGGAAACATTTTCTCCAGTTGCTATATTGTAAGCCATATTAATTTTTCTATCATTATTTGTTTATAATAAGTTTAAAGTCGATCCAATGGATGTTAAGTCCACTTTCTTGAATGGGAACCTAGAAGAGGAAGTCTACATAGAACAATTTGAAGGTTTTCGGCTATCAGAGGAAGAATATTATGTGTACAGACTGAAGAAACATTTGTATGGTCTAAAATAGGCATCTAGATCATAGTATTCAAGATTAGACCAGTACCTACAATAATAAGGATTCAATAAATGATGTGTAGATAATAATCTATACTTCAAATCAGAAGGTGAGCATATGTTAATTATTTTTGTATATTTAGATAATGTCATTTTTAGTGGTAGAAACAACAAAATGTGCAAATAATTTTTTACTCAAATGCAAAATGAGTTTGAGATGTCTATGTTTGGATAAATTTCTTTCTTCCTTTGTCTATAAATAACACAAAATGATGAAGGGACATTCATATCCCAAACCAAGTATGCTAAGGAAATGCTCAAGAAG
This sequence comes from Torreya grandis, assembly GCA_037957365.1. Classification (NCBI taxonomy): domain Eukaryota; kingdom Viridiplantae; phylum Streptophyta; class Pinopsida; order Cupressales; family Taxaceae; genus Torreya; species Torreya grandis. Next base: position 252,592 of record JARHVA010002009.1, read on the forward strand.
TTTGTAATAGAAGATAACAAACTAGTAGGTACTCCCATGATAAATAGTTGTAAGTTTATCAAAGAGGATGAGTCCCTTGATGAAAATTAGAGTATGAATAGATCAATGATAGGTAGCTTGTTATACCTAACTGCATCAAGACCTGATATCATGCACATAGTATAGATGTTTTCAAGATTTTAAGATGCTCCTAAATAATCACATGTTAATACAGTGGAAAGAATCATTATATATGTCAAGAGCACAATTGAATATGGCCTATGGTATCCTAAAATTCAAGATTTCACTTTGATAACATATAAAAGTATTGATTGGGTAGGAAGTGTGGATGATAGAAGAATCACTAGTGGTAGTGTATTTTTCCTTGGAAACAAACTTGTTTCATGGTTGAGTAAAAAGCAAGAATTAGTTACTCTTTTTATAGCAGAAGTAGAGTATGTTGTAGTAGTGGAATTTTGCACTCAAGTCTTGTGGATGAAGCAAACTTATAGACATCAAAAATGTTAAGGTAGAATACAAATCACCTATATCTATTCTTTGTGATAATTCAAGTGATATTAACATATCAAAGAATCTAGTGATGCATTGCAAAACTAAGTACATATCAATCAATTATCACTTCTTAAGAGAAAAGGTTATAGAACAAGAGGTCATAATGAAGTATGTGCCAACTCAGGATCAATTTGTAGACATATTAACTAGACCTCTTCACAAGGAACAATTTGAGTATCTAAAATAGAAATTGGGAGTGGTGGATCCTACATCACATCACCAAATCCTAGTGATAGGGCATGAGTCTAGGGGGAGTAATATAGAAGTATTCTTAATCCCTAGAAGAGAGAAAATGCAACATAGGTATGAATATTTTATAAAATTTATAATGATTTTATGGTTATATACTCTTGTATAAAATCCTTTATTTGATAAAGGGGAAGAAAATTTTGGAAAAATTATGACAAAATTGGAGTCCCTTTATCATTAATGTTAAAGGGGGAGAAAAAGAGAAAATTTTCTCTATAAAAGTTTGAAAGAGTAGAGAATATGTCCAAGTTGAGTTTAGGAAAATGTTCCATTTCCTAAGGGGGAGCAATTTTGGTATGAACAGGTTCATCTTATGTTCATCAGAAGCCAATGCAAGCAATGCTAGAGATGGAGTAGAGTATTATAAGACCAGATCATTAAGTTTTCCATCAATGACAAAGGGGGATATTAATGGAAATATGATTGTAATTTATGTCAAAAGGGAGATTGTTGGCATGAGATTGGAGAGAAGAGAATGTTTTATAGTTTTACAATGCAAATATTTCACTCTTTTATAGAGACCATTTATGAAGTATTGAAGAGTAATTGATTGAAGTTATGTTATGGGTTTTTCTAGTGCATCCTAGATATATCATCACAAGTCCAGATGAAGAGAAATGAGCTCAAAAATAATTTATTTTAGCTCTTAGACATTATAAGTTTTTTGAGTTAAACCTAAGGGTTTAAGTCATGGCATTCATAGGCATGTTATATTTTTAGGTTGACTGGATATATGCAAGACCTAGTTACTTAAGTTATATCTTAGGTCCTTGTCATCATTATGTAACCAACCCCTTAGACCTAGAAATTATCGGATCGAGTAATGATAAAAGACCTTAATATTTCCTAATTCTTATACTTAATATTTTTCCCAACTTGATCAATGGTTATCACTTAATTATATGTTGAGGATCTAATGAAATGTAGTAAAGTCAATTTGTCAAAGGCAACTATGAGTAAATGCATTAACGATAAGTGTCACAATCACATAGCTTGCATAGTAAATCTATGAACAAGTTTAAATTCAAATAGTCAAGGATTAACTTGGGAATGCCAAGTGTCATAATAGTGGGGACTGATAGTAAATTAATCAAAAGGAATTCATTAGTGCCAAGTGTCACAAGAATAATGACTTATAATGTGTAGAAGGAACATGAGAATGCCAAGTGTCACAAGTGTGGGCATTGACAATAATTTATAGAAGTCACACAAGGGTACCATGTGTCACATTCATAGGATCTTATCAGAGATAAAGATCTAGATTTTTCCAAGGATCAACAGTGAGGGGGTGATTGTTAAATGAATATCTGAGGGAGTGAGTGGATGCAATGAGATCAATTTCTCAATGTTTAACAATAAGTAGAGATAAATTTCATTCTACTTCAAAGATCTAATGACACATAGGAGATCATATCAAAATATCTAACATATGCATTTTAAATTTGAAACATTAAAGTCTAGAAGTGTACAAGGATCCAATGGAGTGTGTGAGCCTGTCAAAAATTGATCTAACAAATGCATTTTAAAGTTGATCAAATTGAATGAGTATTATCAGATCATGACATGAAACTTAAGATTAATGGTTAGTATTTAAAGATTTGTTTATCACAATGGTTAAGATGATGATCATGAAAGAAAGATGTATTATACAACACACATAATGATATAAATCATTATGATTGATATAAATTATGTAATACATAATGTGCATAAAAACCAAATCCCAATATCTGATGAATATAGTAATAATATGGATAATCATGGTGGTGAAACACGAATTCAATAAACAAGAAACCTGTCGACTGAAGTGAGTTCAATAATGGAGTTTGATGTGTTATAGACCAAGTGTGAACACAAAGAAGATATAAGACCTAGATATAATGCTTATATATATGTCACCTAAGATATAGTATAGGTTGATGTTGTTGTTTAACAAAATTGAATTTTGTGTGTGTGTGTGTGTGTGTGTGTGTGTGTGTGTGTGTGGGTGTGTGTGTGTGTGTGTGTGTGTGTGTGTGTGTGTGTGGGGGGGTGTGTGTGTGTGTGTGTGTGTGTGTGTGTGTGTGTGTGTGTGTGTGTGTGTGTGTGTGTGAGAGAGAGAGAGAGAGAGAGAGAGAGAGAGAGAGAGAGAGAGAGAGAGAGAGAGAGAGAGAGAGAGAGAGAGAGATTGATGAAATGTGTTGAATAGAGAGATATAGACACAGAGACATAGGGGTAGAGATAAAAAGAAGAGAAGAGAGATATGTGTAGAACATGAGTATTTTAGACTAGACCTGTAATAGATAATTTCAATTAGATTCATTTATGAAATCAATTATTGTAATCTAGAGTTGTAGCTTCATATTTTTAATATAGATCTAATTGGTGAGTACCATTAGGTAAGCTAAGTTGGTGCTCAATTAGGGAGTTGGTGCTTCCTTAGATTACATGCTCTTAAACCAAGGGATTGGTGTCTCATTAGGTTAGGTGACCTTAAATGTTGTAATAAATGAGTTTTTTATTTTGAGGTTAGATTAGAATAGTAGATTCTAATAGTTATTGTCATGGTAATTTTTCCCATATTGGGTTTTCCATGTGCAATGGGTGTTATGCATATTTATGTGTGTGATCTCTACATATATGTTTTAATCTACATTAAAATATTTAAAAAGACTAATTTAATAAATCTACTAATTCACCCCCCCCTCTTAGTAGATAGTTATGTTTCAACAGATCTCCCATGCCAATTTTATGATAAAATCCATTAGTCGTCTCTATCTTGTTATCAACAAATCTAAATCTTTTGATCTAGTCAACATCATTTTTAAAATTATAAGTCTATTTTTAAGCAATATCAATCTATAATCTTAGTCTTTTTGTTGTAATTTTGATTGGGAACATTTATCTTTAGATTAGAATGATGTTTTCAATGTTTATTTTAAAGCATTTTGATCTAATGGTTCTCAATTTTAATCGTAGATTGTAGATTTGGGAATTTTTGATATAATTTGCATATTAAAAATCTATTTCACAAGTTTATCATCTCACAACTATAGGAATTTAAATACTTTTACTTAGAAATCATTTTGTGTGCAAAAAAATGCATGAAGGTTTTTGTTTTTGTTTTTGTTTTGTTTTGTTTTTTTTTGTGGGGGGGAGATATAGGTCTTTAACATGTTGAATAAAATATTACTTCCTACATTGTGATCAGATGGAAAAAAATGTTATGCTATGGTAAACATCCATTTGTTGAAATCAATATTGAATGTAGGTGATAAATCTTGGGATTTTTTTTAGCTAGATTTGGGGGCAAGTTAAATCTAGGCTGCTAAACTTGGTTGGTGGTATAAGGGGAAAATATGATTTGTGATCTTGCAAAACTTAGAAATAGAATTAGAAACCTTCTTAAGTAATTAGAATTGTATGTTCATATCCCAATTATAATTTTATTTCTATTTGACTTATGTGTAACATCTTTGTAATATTAATGGGTTTTATATGCTCATAGACTAGGTCTACTCTTTTACTAGGTAATAATTTTACCATGATATACATACATGCATGCATAAATAAATAAATAAATGCATACATAAATACATACATACATATAATTTATTCATATTTGCTGAGATTTCATCATATGGTGACAATGCTAGAGTCAATGAGCATTGGATACTTTCATACTTTGAACAAGAACTTGATTTATACGTGTTCTATAAAAATAACACTACTAGTTTGTTCACATGAAAATATAGAGTTATATACATAAAAAAAAACAATTCCATTCACCTAAACTAGTGATTCTAATGTTAAAAAGGCTCTAAGTATTATAAAATTACAAATTGTAATAAAAATACTTAGTAAAAATCACTTATCTCTTCACATGTGTAGTTATTGCCATGAAAATGCGCTTAGTAAATTGAATACTATTTTTGTAAGTATGAAAAATTATTATGCGAGGATTTTTAGGGATATTGTTATCTAAAGGGCTTAAGTTTTTTTATTTTTTTTTATAAATTGTTTAATTGAAATAGGTTATCAAGTATTTTAGACAATTATTGTCATCTATTTTAATTTATTTGCTTCCAGGCATGTAAAGCATAAAATTTTATGCTAACTAGTTTTGAAATCGATATAAATGCAGGATCCTAAACTTTGTGAATATAGATCTTGTTAAATGTATAAATACATTGTATTTTTATTTTTTTTAGTCATTTACAATCACATTTATCCAAAGTATATCCATTTCTTTTTTAATAGGTTTTTCTTTATTAGCAAGATGTTCAAAGACATTTTTTTTTGGCAATGAAAATTAATTTATTTAAGGCTTTGTCTATAGACTATCCTATCAAAATACATAGTTAAGTTATAAGACATATCTTGAAATATATGAAATACCTTAGCTAAAAAAAAAATCCAATTTTAATAAGCTATAATAATGTCCAATACTACAAGTGCCTAATAAGTATAAAATGGTCCCAAAAGTCTTCTCTATGCATACCCAAAACAAATGGGATTAAAATCAATGACACTAATAGAATTCAAAACCTAAATATATTGCATTACTCCATATGATAAATTAAATCCTTTAGTAAACAAAAAATCTAAAAACCCTTTTTATTGTGTTTCTTATATACAAAACTAGTAGTATATTCTACCCTTTTTGTGTTACCAATATCTTTGTGCAAAAAAACAAAGCCACATGGCGAAATTATTAAATAGTGAAAGACCAGACTTAGTCTATGATTATATAAAAATAAATAAATTTACCTAGATGTTGAACATAAGATAGATATAAATAAAGTAATGTTGTGCATACGAACCAATACAATTACAGAATTGGGCCCAAGTAGTCTTCTCTCTACATACCCATAAACAATGAAAATAAAACCAATGACATTAATTATCTCAAACCCTAATAGACTACTTCACTCTATCCAAAAAATTAATCCTTTCATTAAACAAGAACACTAAAAGACCTTTTTACTATTTTACTTATGAAACCAGTATTCAAATAACCCTTTTTGTATTACCATTACCTCTACCAAAAAAAAAAAAAAGCAAAGCCCCACAATAAAACTATTACCTAGTAAAATAAAAGATCTAGCCTATGATCATATAAAACATAGTAATACAACCTAAATGTTACACATAATCCAAATAGATATAAAATTAAGTTGTGTATATGAACTCGAATATTATAAAAAATCCTAACTTCTTTACCAATGCTTCACCCATAACATAAATGAAAAATAATAACAATATCAGTGATCTACAAATCTTCAATAATATCTCCTCTAAATTTCCAAAAACAACAAAATTAAAATGAATTTCACTAGTTGCTTCCATCTCATTTCTACATTTCATCAAGCAAATATTCAATGCCAAGTACTTTATCAATTGTCTAATTCTCTTACTAACTTTGGAAATATTATAAACCATATTTTCCCATTATTGATTTTTATGTTTCCAATTTTAAACTATAACAAAAAATTCAATAATGCATGCCAAAATCTACCCAGTGCATAAATTTATAAACAAATCTTGACTAAAGCTACTCCATGATGTTACCAAACTCTTTATCTTGGTCCTCATCTAGTGAGATTTTCACTTTCAACTTGTGCTTTTTATTTTGACTCAAGACCTAAGATGTTATGATTATAATTTTTATATGTTATTTACCTTGATGCATTATGTTCTTACATTTGATAGTAGGTGATTATTGACCAAAATTGACTTCTAGTCAAATTGGATCAACCCCTACTATTTTCAAACTTTTGAAGAAGGTTTCCATATGTCCTATAGGGTGTCATGTTGGTCTATCATCTTACTTATCCTTCCTTTAGTCCTTGTTGAAGCCCACTCTCCTTGTACTAGGCTGATCAACCTTGGTCAAACCTAGTCAAACTTAGTCAAAGTGACAAATTGTTTCATTTTGGTGTCTCTTCCTTTATGAATAGTCACTTAGACTCTAGGCAATTTTTTATGCATTTCCAACTGTGAAGGGTCTCCTTTTGAGCCAATTTCTAATTATTATGTTTATTTTTGATGGGTTTGATGATTTCACATGTTTATAATGACCCTTACATAGATTATTCATTATAATTTTAGGAAAAATACTATCAAATGTCAAGGAAGGCTCTTATAGGCTTAGATGGTTCAAAAACTACTACCTCCTTAAGCACTTGCAGATATTTTGAGGGAGTCTTTTCTATGTTGGAATGAAAACATGAAGGCTGTTTTAGATTTTTTAACACATGAATATGTATTTAGAGACACTGGAGTATTTGAACCTTTGACATGTTAAAAAAAATCCCAAAAGTTGTGTTTCTCCTCACTATCAGCCTTTGACAATCAACATATGTATTTTCAAGTGTCTTCTATGTTGGAAGTTTTTGTGTTGAAGCTAGTTACAGGTGTGTTTTTGATGGAGAACATGTCTCAAAGTTTTATCAATTATATTTAATGTTTTTTGAAGGCTCTTCCTTAACATAGTCTTGTCAATTCCATATCGTACATGTATAGAACATGTCGATGCACACCTGTAGGTGTTTGAGCAGGATATATACAAGAAATTATATGGATAAATGATGTAACTTGACATTTTGGGAGATATTGGTATGAAAATAAGGTTTTTACAATGAATATGAGGGTGTTAAAAAGGTAAGTTAAGGTGTCAAACCATGTAGAGAAAGTAAAGACTATGTTTAGGACTATCTGCCCTAAAAGTACTAAATAGAGAACCTCTTGCTTTTTGTAAGCGTCATATTAGATGAATGAATGAGATTCAAATGACCTTTTAAGGTTTAGGTCTGTTTTATTTAGTATGTAAAAAAAGTGCATGAGGTTTTAAGAGAAAGAGATAAAATGAGAGATGGTCCTTTAGAGATTGAAATTTGCCCAAGAAAACACTAGAACTTGATAGTGAAACCTACAGGATTTTGAAGGAAAGTGACCTTGCACTTCATATTAATAATCCTAAACTATGCCATCAAGGGGGAAACATAAAAATTGGTCTATAAGACACTCTATAGCTAATATTTCATGAGAGAAGATGTACTTAGATGTAATTATCTCTTAGGTCCACACCTTAACCGTACATAGGGCACAATTTACACTTACAATAGGGTTATTAGGTAGTGGTCCACAACTCATGTTTTGACACTACCTTTGAGATTTCAAGGAGAATAAAATTGAAATTTTGACAACCTTATGAATTTTTAGAAAGAAACCCAACCCTTAAAAAAGTATCAATAATCCTAGGTGCACCTATAGCCTCTATACGGACTGAGACAAAGGTCAAACAAGTGATGTCAAGGACTAGGCATGGATTATGATGGTTTTAACCATATAAGATGTATTTAAAGATTATTTGAGCATGAAATTAAGGTGTAATTCATGTCTATAAATATTATAAGAAATATATAGGTATGAATAAACAACCCATGGGTGATTTGAAATAAAATATGCAAAAAATAGGGTTTTTGAGGCATTTTTTCTAGGCATATTGAGATGGTTAGAACCCATTACCATGGAATTAGGAAAAAAATTGGTAAAGTTTGTCATTAGGACCTTATAAATATTCCAAAAAAATTCAATTTTCACAAAAAAAGAGAGGAAAATATGCCTCTATTTTGTCTAAGAGGTAAGGTAATTTTCCCATGCACAAGACTCATAGTTTTGAGGAAAAGTGATGAATAGTGAAACAAAAGTCAAGTTAGTTAGTAAAGAGGGTTTTTATATCTATAAAAATATGGATAAATATTAAAAACTATTCTATAAATTTTTAATGAAAATAAGGTCATCTAGATAAGATGGTTTGTAGGTAGACCTAGTCAGGCAACATTCAAATCTAACTCCAAATGCAAGGTCATTTCAAATTCCAACCCTTGTCAATAATTATAACATTTTTAATAATGGACATGGGGGTGAAAATTATGTGTTAAATCTATTAAATTACATATTAATTGTAAATAGGAGTCTTTTGACTCATAGGTGTAGGTAGACCCATTGGCAAGGTCTAGACCTAGTCTCAATATACGGGTTAGTTTCATTCTAAGATCTTGGTGAGATATTATAGTGATTTAATAATGTTTTAGGGTATTAAAAAAAATTAAGCCTTTGGTTTTTATGAAAACTTTGTAGGAAACCAATTTTAGCCTAAAGTGTGCTTAAACCCTGATTGAAATGTATGAAAATGACTTGAGTGACCAGTTCAAGTACTTAGAACTTTCATAACCATTTTCATGGGACCTCAAGGTATTTGGAGATGATGAAGAGGGTTCTAAAGATTAATTTAGTGGAATTTTTATAGGATTATAATGAAAACCCTTCCTAAAGGACCCAATTGGGAAGAGGAGTAAAATGAGGCATCTGGATGGATGGGAAATTTCATAAAACCACTTGGATGATGTATAGGACTCTCCAATACTCGTTCCCATGAAATTTAGCTACACCATACACATATAGATCAGGAAAAAAGCATGTTTATTTGAAAATTTCTTATTTTTTATAGGTCTTAAAGATGATCATGGGATACCAATCACTTGGAAGGATATCTTGGTACTTGAATCAACTCTCTATGCCATTTTTAGAGCTTAGAAATGCTCACAAGTGTCATTACTAGGCCCATAACTTTAGCCAGTCTAAAGTGACATAGTGAAAAGAGTGGTAACCTAAATTTGAAAACCTTATAAGATGTATTAGATGGAGAAAAGATTATAAAGTTTCCTATCATGTGTCATGAGACCCATGTTATGGATCAATTAGGAAGGATAAAAATATGTTAGTGTCAATTGTCAAGAAAAGCCTATTGGAGAGTGATCATGGTTACAGATGATGATTGTGCTTGTTTAAAAGATTTTCAATGATTAGGAAAACTTCCAATGTAGGTAGAGAGGCATATTTGTAAATTCCTCTCCTCATTGCACATGAGACACTTTTCCATAATATATTATGTAATTCTCAAGTAATCCCAAGATGAAGGCAGTTTCCAAGAGAGAGTGATTGAAAAGATGTTACACCAAATTTGGAGAAGAGGCTTATTTTGGATAGACTCATGTGATAATTAGTTTCTTGAATCCATTTAAACTTCATATACATTAATTATAACTAGTTTTAATCTTTGGACCCTTGTCCTTGCACTTGAACTTCTATTTTCTTTTTCTTTTTTCAAGATCTATAAATGTGACCCATTTTGGCTATTATACGATAAGACCAAAACTGGTATGATGAAGGCTTAATGGAATGACATTACACTTTGTCCTTGAACATTCAATAAAAAGTCTAATTTTTAGTTGTGAACATTTTTGTCAAAGTGTGTGAGTGATTAATAGTGGATCCAAGTGATAATATCATCCTTACTCCCTTTATCTTCATGTTTAAGCAAGAGTTATGATTCTAATAGGTCATGTGAAGTGTATTGATTGTTCTATGATCCTCTTCAAGAAAAAAATTATTTATATGGTGTGACATATGACCCTATATCATTTATCTTGTTGATTGTCCCATGTATGCTACCTTCACATTGAAGTAATTATGTTAGAATCCTTCAATGCATAGAATTGGTCTTTGAAAGATTCGTTACTTTGTAGGAGTTTGATAGTCTATGGGATACATCTTGGTGGATCACATATTTAATGTAGTTTCTTTTTTATGAAAAAAATTTACTTCTTGTTAGGTTGTGGAGCTAAAAGCTTCAACTATGCAGACGAAAAGGAGGTTGCTGAAGTTCTAAAAGTACTGACATCGGCAGTATGACCAATGTTAGTCATGATGAATGTAGAAGGCAACTGGCATCGGCAAGGAGTCAGCTAACATTGGTCAGCACCAGTTAGGCAGGGACCGACGTCGGTCACCTGTGTGTTCCATAACTATTTGTTGCATGAATACTTAGTTAGTTGAACTGAGTGTTTGCATGTAAAGGCTATTTCGAGTCTTGAGCTGCATGTCTATTATTAGTAAACTAAGAGTCTAAGTTTCTATTTAAGTCTGGGATCTATTTATATACCCATTGGCATGTATTGTAATTATGAGCTAAAAAGGAAGGCAAGGAAGATCCTTCCATTGTAAGATCATTGAGTTGTAGGTTATTGCAAGCTCATAAGAGATCTACATGTGTGAGTATGGTCTGTTGAATTGCAGGTTGCAGGTTCATGAGAGATCTACTTGAATTACTTTAGAGTGCTTGGTGTACTGGCAGGGTTATTACTGACTGGTTGGAGAGGTGAACACCAATTCTATGTGTGAGTTGTGTGTTGGGACCATTTTTGGTAGGAGAGTGTTTTGACAAAGAATTACTGTACACTTGAGGTGTGGCAAGCCTCTGTAAGGTGGAAGAGTGTGGCGTCTCTTTATTTTATTCTTTTTTGTACAAGTGTTAATACAAGATTATATATTGTCTCTCATATTTTATGTTATTTGTGAATTCTAATTACTTATACTTCTGGATATTTATGCATGTTTAATTGCTTGTATTTGGTAATCATATTGTGCTCTTTCTGAGGAGCAAGATCCTAACAAGTGGGATCAGAACAAGTGTGTTATTCTTGGATTCCCCAACAACTGGTATCAGAGCTTTTAGGTTGGATGTTCTCAGAGTGAGTTTGACTAACAAATAGCCTAGATCTGGTCAGTGTGTGATGATTACAGGTTATTCATAAGGTTTTCTGTTTGAGTGGTAGTATAGCAATGGTAAAAGAAGGTAAGCTGAGAATGAAGAAATTCAGGCACAGGAGTAACACCACAAGGAGTGTGGTGGGTAGTCTTCAAGATTGCGGTTGAAGAGGAATACAAGTCAAGATGCAGATTAGACAACGTACTGGTATATGTACAAGTGCAACTATTTATCTCCAAGTGGGAGATTGTTAGGGTGTGGAGCTAAAAGCTTCACCTTGATGCAAATAGAGAGAGGATGCTGAGTATGTAGTCATTGGCATCAGTAGGCCACAACTGACGTCGGTCAGGGATTAGTGTATAGCAACTGACATCACTAGGGATCGGCCAGTGTTGATCACCTCTAGTTAGATAGGGACCAACGTCGGTCACCTGTGGTGGTTCCAAAATTGCTATTGATGAATAGTCAGTTAAGTGAATGGGTAGTTTGCATGATGAAGACCAGTTTGAGTCTTGAGCTACAAGTCTAATCAGTGTATGCATGAGATCTATATAATAGACTCATGGGCTGTATTGTTAAGTGTAGAACTCAGGTGTAGAACTTGGAGAGCTCTTCCCATGGTAGAATCAAGTAGGATTCTTCATGTATGTAAGATCAGGTTTGATATGCAGGGTGTTACAGGATCATGGTGGAGATCTACATGTGATAAGTAAGATCAGGTTGGTCTACAGGGGTGTGTGTATGCCAAGATCAAAAGGAGATCAGCAGGGGAGCAAGATCCAACGTGACAGCAATACATCAAGGTGCAAAATCATGGTAAGATCTACTTATAGTACTGGTTCATACTCGATTGTATAGGCAGTACAATGAGGTGAACAATAGCTTGTGTTAGTTGTGTGTTGTGACCTATTGAGAGAAGATTACTCAGGTGGGAAGATTACTGGGAGCCCTTGAGGAGGAAGCCTCACAGAGGTGGAAGAAGAGTGTGATCTCTTTATTGTAATTTCCTTTGTAATGAGTTGAATACAATTGTGTGTTGCCTCTCATATTCTATGTGTTTTCTCATTGATATTTATTTGTTCTTCTAGTTATTTCCACATGTTTAAGTTTCTTCTACAAAGGTAATCATGTGTGCTCTTAAATCTGACAAGTTGTGTCAGAGCTTTGGGGGACCTAGGTCCTATCACTTCTTTTCCATGAACAAGCATTAGATTAGGTAATAGTCATTTATATAAGAATCTAGGGAGATAGCCCTCATAACCTAGAGATTCATATCTCTTACAAGTTCCCTAAAACTTGAGAGGTGATTTGAAGTTGCATAAAATTATAGGAGTTAAATAGAGTATTGTAGGGTAAATAATTTGATTCCAATAGTTATGGCACCCCTGGTGGGATAGCTGATCCTAATTATTTCCATGTCAAGGTGAATGTTGGTCTTGACAAGCCAAGGTTGCAAAAGTGTTTTTTAATCCCACATTTGGCAACTCCAAAAGGTCATAATTTTTGGTTTTATATCAAGTTCTTCAAATTATACTTCAGGTTCTTCACTAGATCATCTTCTAGTAGAACATTCAATCAAGTGCCTCTATTTAAAAATCCTCTTCAGGAATAACATCCCAACCATTCTTAACATTTAGAGATCCTAAACAAGAATGTTTTGAAGAAGAAGAATAATAATAATTTAAGGATATAGAAGATCAAGATGAAGAGGAATGGGAAGAAAAGATGACTAGGAAACATGCTTTCCTAGCCTTTAACACCCAAAATATAATTAATCTTATTACATATGATCTTATTCCTCCTAATGCTACCAAAATTCTCCCTAGATTTAATGGAAAGGGCCCTATTACTCTAACTTAGGACATGAGGAACATTTCAATTTTTTGTAACTTCCACAATATCACTCAAGCTAACATAGTTTTTATACTACTTGCCATGTATCTAAAGGGTAATGTACTTGATTGGTATAGGACATTGATAAATTGGTTTCATTACTAATTAGGATGACTTTGGAGAGTATTTTGTGAATAGGCTTGAGAATAAGAGTAACTACACTTCACTAATCCATCAGTTGAATGTGATAAGAAGAGGCCCTAATAAATCTATAGGGGATTTCAATGAAAGGTTTCAAAGAAAATGGTATAGATTGCCACCTATCATGAGGCCTTCTCCAAAATTTCTACTCCCCACTTATCTCAAGGCTATTAGCAATGATATGGTAATAATGCTATAATCAATGGGAGGATTTACTCTACCATATGCATCTGAGATAGTTATATAAGTTTAGAATAGTTTGGTACAAGTTTGGAAATTACCCCCAAGAGTTTTTATGCCTTTGTTATCTCATAGTTTAGTTGAAACTCCAAGTGTATAACAAGCTCCCAATTCCAATTCCAAGTATAGAATAACTCCCAAGAAGGTGGATAATGCTATAGATAAAGATGAAATGATTTGATCATTATAAGATCAATTCAAACAATCTTAATTTCATGCAATTTCTCCACCCAATCCCCAATATTATCCTTCACAAACTTATATACCTCCACCCCAATAGAAAGGGATACTCATGGAGAGGGTAGCAGCCAAAGTATAGGTTTTATGAAATTTCAAGTGCAAGATAACTATTTTATGAACCAAAATACATCAATTGCAGTCAATATAAGAGTCAAAAATAGAGATTTTGAAGATGTTATATAATCACATGTGACTCCAATTAAGGCCTCTCCAAGGTCACAAAGTGTGAATCCTAGTATAATAACCCCTACTAGTCACACTCATCAAAGTCAGAATGTCAGCAAGGTTGTCAAACCTACAATACATCAAGTTAAAGCTTCCTCAGTACCTTCAATAATGTAAAAAAATGTGAATACTTCCCCTCTAAACATTATTGATTCTTTGAAGAATACCAAAACAAGCATATCTCTTTGGGAAGTCTTGCATATGTCTGGTCAAAAGGAACTCCTATAAGAGCAACTTTCAAACATCCATGTAGCCCCTCAAAATCTAAAACATAATGGTGTAGCCCTTACCAATACACTAAATTACATCCTACAACCATCCAAAAAATCTAAAAATCCTCCACCTTTCTACCTCACACTCATTGTGGGAGACAAATTCCTCCACAATTGCATTCAAGATAGTGGATCTAGTACCATGGTTATGCCTATGGTGGTTGTAGATAAGTTTGGATTAAAATATGAACCACATAGCAAAGGTGTGTTATATCTTTATGGAACTCCAACCAAGATAGTGGGATTAGTTATAGGATTAAAAATATTTCTACATGATTATCCAAGTTTTTCCATTATGCAAGACATTATGGTGGTAGACCTTCTAGCTCATTTTGTTATTTGTTTGTTAAGGGACTTCATGGCTAAAATAGGAGGATACCTTTCTATTGATTAGTGTTTTGTAGATTTTATAACAAGATATGGAACTAAGGTAACCATAAGAACATATCCCTTAGTGATGTTTCATATTGAGCCATATGTGGAGTCAAATTTAAATCAAAATTGTGTAATTATTGAATAAGAAGGTGTCATGGGTGGTGAAGCACCCTCTTTAATTAAAGGTATTTTTGATCTTTTCCTTGATTATTATGGTACTAAAACATATGAGCATGATCCTTATACATTCATTGAAGATACTAATTTGGGATTATATTGTATGCATGAAGAAAATACTTTTATAACCTCACTCACTAATGAAGATCATGAACTTGAAGGGATATGGGCAATGTTTTTTGATGGATCAAGAAGAAAACTAGGTATAGGGGCTAGTGTTATGTTAGTATCTCCATCAAAGAACCAATACTACTCTTCATATAGATTCCATTTCAGTTTTACTTGCAATATGGTAGAATATGAAGGCTTAGTTCATGGCCTCCAATGGGCAAAGAAAAGGGGAATAAAAAATTTTAAGGTTTATGGCAATAGTGAATTGGTCATACACAAATTGAGAAACCAAGCTATAGCCAATAATACTTTGTTTAAATAATATAAGCATAGGATGTCATGGAAAGTGTTTTAAAATGATAAACACATTGCAGATTTCTTACAAAATGAGGCATTATTTTCTTCAAAAAACTAACAGAAGTTTGATAATGAATATGAAGAGCAAGTCATTCAACTGAAGACAAACAAGATACCTAAAGGTCTGGTTATCTTGGAGAGTGTTTTAAATGAATATGATCAAAGGAGGAAGGAAAGAGTGAGCATGTCCAAAAAGGAAGAGAACTATGAAAGATTCATGATCTTCAAGGACAAACTTCTAAAAATTGGTAAGATATGTTCTCCATCTAAAAGGCAAGCCTTTATTGAATTATGTAAAGAGTTTCATGATATATTTGCTTGGGAATACATGGATTTGAAAGGGTTTGATCCATGCCTATCTCATCAAACCATTGAGTTAGAACCTAGAGCTAAACAAGTTAAGAAAAAATAAAGGCCTCTAAATCCCAAGATAGAAGAACTCATGAAGAAAGAGCTTACCAAATTGATTGAGTCTAGGATTATCTTTCCTATCAAGCAATCAAATTGGGTATCTAATATTGTACCTATCCAAAAGAAGAGTGGAGAGATTAGAATTTGTGTGTATTTTGGAGACATTAATAGGGTGTCTCTAAATGATCATTATCCACTACCTTCCATGGAATAAATTCTATATGTTGTTTTAGGTTTTCAACATTTTTCACGTCTTGATGGATATTCAAGTTATAAAAAAATATTAGTGACTGAAGAGGATCAGTTTAAGACAACCTTTACTACAAAATGAGGAACATTTTCATATAGAAAGATACCTTTTGGTTTGTCTAATGTTAGAGATACCTTTCAAAGGGAAATTAACATGGATTTTAAAGGGTTGATCAATGAGATATTGCTTGTGTACCTTGATGATATAACCATTTTTTCAAAAGATGCTAATGATCATATGAAACATCTAAGGCAAGTGTTTGAGAAGTTTAGGGAGTATGGAGTATCTCTTAATCCAAAGAAGTGCATCTTTTCTATCGATGAAGATAAGTTATTGGGTCATATTGTTTCAAAAGAAGGTTTGTCTATTGACCCTGAAAGGATTAAGGCTATTTTAGGCTTGTCTTTACCTCTATAGAAGAAATAAATACAAAGTTTCTTGTGTAAAATAATTTTTTTAATAAGGTTCATTCTAGGTTTTACAACTTTGGTGAAACCTATCATAGCCATGCTCAAGAAGAACCAAGATTTTTATTGGACAAAAAAATGTAAGAATAGCTTTAAGGAAATCAAACAAGTAATTGTACAATCTCCTCCTCTCTTAAACCCAAACTTTGCCAAATATTTCACACTCTATACCTTTGCTACCCTTGATATAATATTATCTATGCTTATGCAAAAGAATGATGAAGAAATAGAGAAAACAAATGCATTCTTTAGCCAAGGATTGGAATAATATGAGGTCAAGTATACATTTATTGAGAAACAAGTTCTAGCTATGATAAGAAGATTAAGAAAATTTAGGCACATGGTTTCAAATAACAAGATACATGTTATGGTCTCTCATCCTAACACAAAAGAGTTTTTATAAATAAATATCTCAATGAAAAGAGTGTTGGGTGGATTAAAAAGGTAATGGAGTATGATGTTGATATCAAGGTAACAAACTTGGTGAGAGGGAAGGGGGTATGTGAACATTTAGCTTCAAATCTTCAAGGGCCAAAATTTGAAGTCTTGGTTAATCAAGTTCATCCCTAATAAGCTAACCACATACCAATTCAAAGATGGACATAAGACATCATTGGCTTCCTCCAAAATGGTGAGTGTCCCAATGGATTGAACAACCCTCAAAGAAGGTATTTTATATTTTAAACCATTCCTTATTATCTTGTAGATGGTATTCTCTTCTGGAAAGATGTGAAAGGTGTGTTAGAATGATCAATTTGGTATATTTTTGGAAAAGTTTCACAATGGTGTAGATGGAGGTCATTTTTCCCCTAAAACACCACTACAAAGATAATGAGGGTTGGTTATTATTGGCCTAACCTTTTCAAAGATTACTACAATTGGGCTAATATGTGTCCTCAATGTGCCTTCTTTGTAGGCAAACAAAAGCTTTCAGCCCTTTTATTGAATCCTATCCAAGTAGACCAGCCTTTCATGCAATGGGGCCTTGATTTCATTGGTATGATCAACCCTCCATCAATTGTTGGGAAAAAATGGATATTGACTACAACTAACTACTTCACAAGGTGGGTAGAGGTTGTTTCATTAAAAGAGGCAAGTGAAAATTCTATCTTAGAGTTTTGTGAGAGCATCATAACAAGGTTTGGAGTTCCCTATACTATCAATTTTGATAATGCACTTGCTTTTACAAGTGTTAAAATTTTTGATTGGGCAAATAGGAATGGATTTTACTTGAGCACTTCATCCAACTATTAACCTTAAGGTAATAGATTAGCTGAGTCTACCAATAAGAAACTCATCAAGATTATCAAAAAGGACATTGAAAAGTAATCGAATGTCATGGTTTATCAAGTTAAAGCAAGCCCTATAGGATGATAAGATTACTCCAAAGAGGTCAATTGGTAATTCTCCTCTTGTGCTTCTTTATGGAAGAGTAGCTAGATTGTCCATATCTCAAGAACTAGCTACTTTTGAGCTTGCACATCAGTTATAACTACTTGAGAATACTATAATGGAAGTCAAATTGAGAGAACTGAGGCAACTACAAGAAGCAAGGGAAATGTACATAAAAATATAGAACACCACCAAGTACTCATGAAGAATTCTTTTCACAATAGAGAAAGTACAAGAGTTTTCAAAGAAGGTGACTTAGTTCTTAAATGGGATGCGGATAGAGCAAAACTATGTAGACAAAAAAATTTATGCCTTGTGGAGTGGTCCTTAAATCATTATCAAGTGCAAGTAAAGAATTTATTTTCAACTAACCAAGATGAATGGAAAATAGTTGCCTATCCCTATGAATGGGATACATCTAAATTTTTCTTTTAGTCCTTGTGAGTTTTATTTTGTAATTAGTAGCATAGGTGTGTGTTTTTCATTCTTTGGTTGTGTTTCCTAAGTGTTCTAGTTGAACACATATGTGTTTCATTTGAGTGTGTCTTATGTCATGTGTTTTCCTTTAGTTTGGTGTGTTGTTATAAGGAATTTGAGTGTTGGGTAGGTATTAGAAAGACTCTTTGACCCAATGTATAGGATAAGGCTACTAGTCCTTAATATAGGCAAGCATGTTACCCCTAAGAGTTGCTAAAAATGTTGACCAAATTTGACTTCTAGTAAAATTAGGTCAACCCCTACTATTTTTAAACTTTTGAATAAGGATTCCATATGTCCTATTGGGTGTCATGTCAGTCTATCGTCTTACTTATCCTTCTTCTAGTCCTTTTTCAAGCCCACCCTCCTTGTACTAGGTTGATCAACCTTGGTCAAACCTAATCAAACTTAGTAAAAGTGACAAATTGTGTTGGATATGTCTTAATATGGTATTTGATATGTTTTAAGGTGTCTTCAAGTCATAAATTGGTCACTTGTTAAGTTTCACATGTAAAAAGTGTCATTTGGCCACATTTTTATCCTATTAATTGACTTGTACATATGAGTTGAGTAAGTATATTTGTCACCAAATTGAATCTCAATGTGGAAGAGGTTAGGATCAGTTATAAGGTTGTTAGTGTTAGTTCAAGAGGTAGTTATGTGTAGAAATGGGGAGTTTTTCCTTGATTTTAGGCCCTTTTGGGCACTTGTACAGACTTCTTAAGTTTACCATCAAATAAAAATGTGGGAAATGTGTCATTTCACCTCCCTAGACCCACTTACATGCTTTTAATATCAAGAGTTCATCAAAAATTGCATCTACAAATTCTTTTTCTTCCATTTTGTCTTAGCAAGCAAAAAGAGCTTAGCTTCAAACACTTGGTATGGGTCATACAAGTGAAGTTGGGAAGAGTGATCCTAGGAAATTAAATGTCTCTAAGTATAATTAAAATCCATCATAATAAGTTTCATTTTTGTTCCTCCTCATTTATGAACAATCACTTACACTCCAAGTAGCTTTTTATGCTTTTACCCATAAAGGGTCTCCTTTTGAGCTAGTTTTTTATTCTTGTGTTTGTTTTTGATGGTTTTGATGTTTTCACATGTTTATAATGACCTTTAAATATATTATACATCATAATTAATGAATAAAGACCATCAAATGTAAAGGAAGCCTCTTATTGGCTTGGATTGTTCACAAACTGCCAGCTCCTTGAGCACTGGTAAATATTTTGAGGGAGTGTTTTCTACATTGAAATGAAAACACAAATGTTGTTTTAGAGTTTTAAACACATGAAAATGTATTTGTAGATACTGGAGAAATTTTTTAACCTTTTACATGTCAAAATAATACCCAAAACTTATGTTTTTCCTCACTATCAGCCCTTGATAGTCAACATATGTATTTGTAACGGTCTTCTACATTAGAAGTTTGTTTTGAAGCTGGTTCTGGGTGTGTTTT
Organism: Torreya grandis; assembly: GCA_037957365.1. Lineage (NCBI taxonomy): Eukaryota > Viridiplantae > Streptophyta > Pinopsida > Cupressales > Taxaceae > Torreya > Torreya grandis. The sequence continues at coordinate 272,477 of JARHVA010002009.1, forward strand.
TAATTGATAACATGAATAAAATGTTAATAAATGATCCTGAATGGTTTTTTAATTCTCTTCCTTGACATTTTCCTATCAACTCCATATCCTACCTATATATAACATGTCAATGCACACCTATATGTGGTTGAGTAGGATACCTATAGGAAATTATATGGAGAAATGAGGTAACTCAACATTTTGGGAGATGTTGGTATGATAAGAAGGTTTTGAAAATACATATTAGGGTATTAAGATTATAAATTAAGGTTTAAAAACATGTAGAGAAAGTAAAGACTGTGATTAGGACTATGCCCTAAAAGAACTAAACAAAGAACCTCTTGCTTTTTTAAGCATGAGATGGATGAATGAGATTTAAATGCCCTTTTAAGGTTTAGGCTTATTTTACTTAGTATTTAAAAATAGTACACAAGGTTGGAAGAGCAAATGATAAATGGATAGATGGTCCTTTAGATATTCAAAGTTTCCCAAAAAACCACTAGAACTTGATAGTGAGACCTATAGGATTTTGAAAGAAAGTGACCTTACACTTCAGATTGAGAGTCTTGTACTATGCCATTAAAAGGTAACAATTCAAAATGGTTAAAAATACAATAAAGAGATAATATTTCATGAGATAATATTTATTTTGATGTAATGATCTCTTAGGCCCACACCATGTCTGTACATAGGGCAAAATTTGCTCTTACAGCAGGGTTATTAGGCAGTGGTCAACAACTCATGTTTTGATAGTGCCTTTCAACTTTCAAGGTGAATGAAAGTGAAATGTTGAAAATATTATGAATTTTTAGCAAGAAACACAACCCTCAAATAATTATCAAGGATCCCACCTACACATAAAGCCTCTGTACGGATTAAGATATAGGTCAAATAAGTGGAGTCAATGACTAGGCATGGATTATGATGGTTTTAACCATCTAAGATGGATTACAAGGTTATTTGAGCATGAAATTAAGGTGTAAATCATTTATAAACAGATTATAATCATGATATATATTTTAATAAACAACCCATGGGTGATTTGAAAGAAAATATTCAAAAAATAGGGTTTTTGAGGCCTTTTTTCAGGCATATTGAGATGGTTATACCCCGTAACCATGGAATTATGAAAATCCATTTCATAAAATATGTCACTAATAACTTATAAATCTTTAAAAAAATTCAATTTTCATTAAAAAAAATATGGAAATATGCGTATCTTTTGCCTTAGAGGTAAGGTACTTTTCCCATGCACAAGACTAGTAGTTTTGACAAAAAGTGATGAATAGTGAACCAAAAGTCAAGTTGGTTAGTAAAGAGGGTTTGTATATCTGGAAAAAGCATAGAGAAATATTATAAACTTTTATATAATATTTCAATGCAAACAAGGTGGTCTAGACAAGAAGGTCTATAGGCAAACCCACTGAGGCAACATGCAAATCTAACTCCGAATGCAAGGTCATTTCAAATTACAACTCTTGCAAAGAATTATAATGTTTTGAATAATTAACATGGGGGTAAAAATTATGTGTTAAATATATGAAAGTGCATGGTAAGTGTAAATATGATTCTCTTGGCTCAAAGGTTCAGGCAAACCCATTGGTAAGGTCTAGACCTAGTCTCAATATAGGGGTCAGTTTCATTCTAAGTTCTTGATGAGATATTATAGTTATTAAATAATGTTTGTATGGTAATAATAGAAGTGTTTAAACCTTGTTTTTTAATTAAAACTTCCCAAGAAACCATTTTTTTCCTAAATTGTGCTTAAACCCTCACATAATTTTAAGAAAATGACCCAAGTGACCAATTTAAGTGCTTATAACATTCATGACCATTTGCATGGGATCTTAGGGTATTTGGATATGATGATGAAGGTAATTTAGATGCCTTTATTGTAATTTTTATATGAATATAATTTATTTTCTTTATGATCAAATGTTAAGAATCTAGACCACTCCAAAACCCTTGATAACCCTCCTTAAGGACCCGATTATGAAGAGGAGGCAAATGAGGCATCCAGATGTAGGGGAAATGTCATAAAAAAATTATATGATTTATAAGATTCTCCAAGAATCCTTCTCATGTAATTGAGATACAACACACCCATACAAATCAAGTATAAAGTATGTTTCTTTGATAATTTCTAATTTTCTGTAGGTTCTTAAGAATATCATGGGATACCAATCACTTGGGAGGATAGCTTGGTACTTAAAAAAACTCCCTATGAAATTTTTAGAGCTCATGAATAATCACAAGTGTCCTTACTATCCCCCTCACATCATCTAATCTAAAGTGACATAGTGAAAAGAGTGGTAACCTAAATTTAGAGACCTTTTAAGATGTGTCTGATGAAGAAAAGCATATGAAGTGTTGTACCATGTGTCATGAGACGCCTAGTATATATTAGTTAGGAATGATAAAAAGATACTAGTGTTAATTTTGAAGAAAATCCTATTGGAGATTGATCCTGGTTGTATATGATGATTGTGGTTGTGTAAAAGAATGTCAATGATTAGGAAAACTTCCAATTTAGGTGGAGAGGCCTCTTTGTAACTTCCTATCCTTAGTGCACATGCTACACTTATCCATAATATATTTTTTAATGCTCAAGGAAGCCCATGATGAAGGTAGTTTCCAAGTGAGATTGATTGAAGAGATGCTACACCACTTTTGGAGAAGAGGCTTGTTTCAGATAGACTCATGTGCAAATTAGTTTCCTAACTCCCTTTAAAATTCATCCACATGTATTTTTACTTATTTTCATCTTTAGGCACTTGTCCTTGTACCTCTTAAACTTCTCTTTTCTCTCTCTTCTTCTAATTTATATAAATATGAGCCATTTTGGCTATTGTAGGATAACACCATAGCTGGTATGCTGAAGCCCTGCTAGAATGACATTACAATTTGTCTTTAAACACTAAATTCAAGTCTAAATTTGAGTTTTGAAATTTTTAGTCTAAGTGTGTGAGTGATGGATAGTGGATCCAAGTGATAGTATCATACTTACTCCCTATATCCTTCATGTTTCAGCAATATTTATGATTTTAACTGGTCATGTCAAGTGTATTGATTATACTAGGCTCCTCTTCAAGAAAGAAATTGTCTCTATGGTATGCAATCTATCCATAGATTAGCTATCTTGTTTATTGTCCCATGTATTCTACCTTCACATTGAAGCAATTATGTTAGAATCCTTCAATGCCTATAATTGGTCTTGAAAAGCTTTGTTTCTTAGTAGTAGTTTGATAGTGTATAGGATATATCTTGGTGGATCACCTCTTTAATGTAGTTTCCATTTTATGTAAAATTTCTACCTCTTTTCCATGAACAAGCATTAGATTAGGTGATAGTCATTTAAATAAGAATCTAGGGAGATAACCATCACAAACTAGAGACTCATCTCTCTTACAAGTTCAACATAAATTGATAGATGATTCAACATTTCATAAAATTTTAGGAGTTGAATAGAGTGTCCTAGAGTACACAATTTGATGTCAATAGTTCTAGTATACCTGGTGGGAGAGATGGTCTTAATTTTTTCCATGTCAAGTGAATGTTGGTCTTGACAAGCCCAAGGTTGCATAAGTATTTTTTAATCCAACATTTGGCATCTCCAGAAGGGTATAATTTTTTGTTTTAGATCAATTTCTTCACATTATGCTTCATGGTATTCACTAGATCATCTTATAGTAGAGAATTCATTCAAGTCCCTCTATTTGAAACTCCTCTTGAGGAACCACATCCCAAACCATTCTTAACATTTAGAGATCTCCAATAAGAAGGTTTTGAAGAAGAAGAAGAAGAAGAAGTTGAGGAGATAAAATATCAAGAGGAAGAGAAAGGTGAAGAAGAGATGGCTAGGCAACATGCTTTCCTCAACACCCAAAATCAAACTCATCTTGCTGCATATGATCCTATTCCTCCCAATGCTACCAAAAGTCTTCCTAACTTTAATGGAGAGGGTACTTTTACTCCAACTAATCACATTAGGGACATTTCAAATTTTTGTAACTTCCACAATATCACTCAAGCTAACATAGCTATTAGACTACTTGCCATGTCTTTAAAGGGTAAGGTACTTGACTGGTATAGGAAATTGATAGGTGGTTGCATTATTAATTGGGATGACTTTGTAGAGTTTTTGGTGAATAGGTTTGAGAACAAGAGTGACCACACTTCACTAATCCATCAGTTAAATGTGATAAGAAGAGGTCATAATGAATCTATGAGGGATTTCAATGAAAGGTTTCAAAAGATATGGTATAGATTGCCACCTATCATGAGGCATGCTCCAATTTTTATATTCCCCACTTATCTCAAGGCTATTAGCACTGATATGACACTAATGGTGTAGTCAATGGGAGGATTTACTCAATCGAATGCATGTGAGATAACTATTAAAGATGAGAATAGTTTGATACAAGTTGGGAAATTACCCATAAGATTTTCTATACCTTTTTTAACTCATAGTTTAGTTGAAACTCCAAGTGTAGAACAAATTCCCATTGCCAATTCCAAGTTTATAAAAACTCCCAAGAATGTGGATAATGCTATAGACAAAGATGAAATGATTCAATCATTACAAGCTTATCTCAAACAAGCTCAATTACATGCAAGTGCTCCACCCAATCCCTAATATTATCCTTCAAAAACTCATAGATATTTTCCCTAATAAAATTACCAAGGGAGAGGACAAGGACAACAAGGTTTCAATAGGTAGTCTAATTTCTATAGTCCTAATTCCATTCCATCCATAAGGGTTATTGTTCTAGTCCATACTAATCTTGTTTAAGGAGAGGAACATTTAGATCATGGGGGGTAATTTCAAGGTTACTTTGTGTGTTATGGTGGAGAATGTGGTAAAGCCTTAGTGGCACAAGAAGGAGCTACTCCTTGCATCACATCAGAAGAATAAAATATCATGCAAAGGGATACTCATGGAGAGGGTTACAACTAAAGTATAGGTGTTACGAACTTTCAAGTGGAAGATAACTATGTGTTGAACCAAAATACATTAGTTGTATCTAATATAAGTGCCAAAAATAGAGCTTTGGGAGATGTTTTTAAATCACATGTGACTCTAAGTAATGCCTCTCTAAGGCCACAAAGTGTGAATCCTAGTATAATACCCCCTACTAGTCACATTCCTCATCAAAGTCAAAATGTGAGAAAGGTTATCAAGCCTACAATACATCAATTTCAATCTTCCTCATGACCTTCAAGAATGCAAGAAAAGGTGAATACTTCCCCTCTAAAAATTATTGATTATTTTAAGAATACCAAGACAAGCATATCTTTTTCGTAAGTCTTGCATATGCCTAGTCAAAAGTAACTCCTTCAAGATAAAATTCAAACATCAATGTAGCCCCTCAAGTTCCAAGACACAATGGTGTAGCCCTTACTAATACACTTAATTGTGTCTTAAAACCCTCCACCAAATCTGAAAAGCCTCCACTTTTCTACCTCACACTCATTGGGGGATACAAATTGGTCCACAATTGCATTGTGGATAGTGGAACTAGCACCACAGTTATGCTAATGGTGGTTGCAGATAAGTTGGGATTAAAATATGAACCACATAACAATGGTGTCTTGTAGATTGATGGAACTCAAAACAAGATAGTGGGACTAGTGAGAGGATTTAAAATCTTTCTAAATGATTGTCCAAGTTTCTCTATTATGCAAGACATTGTGGTGGTAGACCTTCCAGATCATTTTGTTATTTGCTTCTTAATGGAGTTCATGACAAAAATATGAGGATATATTTCTACTAATTTGTATTTTATAGATTTTAGAACAAGATATGGAACTAAGGTAATCATAGTAACATATCCCTTGGTGAGGCTTCATATTGAAGTATATGTGGTGACAAATTCAAATCAAAATTGTGTAATCAGTGAAGAAAAAGAAGGTGTCACGGGTGGTGAAGCATCCTCTTCCCTTGAAGGTATTTTTGATCATTTCCTTGATGAGTATGGTACTGAAACATATGAGCATGCTCCCTATAAATTCATAGAAGAGACTGATTTTGGAGTTTATTGTATGCATAAAGAAAATACTTCTATACCCTCACTCACTAATAAAGATCATGAACTTGAAGGCATATGGGAAATGTTTTTTGATGGCTCAAGAAGCAAAGTAGGTGTAGGGGCTGGTTTTATGTTAGTATCTCCATCAAATAACTAATACTTCTCTTCATATAGATTCTATTTTATTTGTACTTGTAATATGGTAGAATATAAGGGCTTAGTTCATGGCCTCCAATGGGAAAAGAAAAGGGAAATCAAGAATTTGAAGGTTTATGGGGATGGTGAATTGGTCATACACCAATTGAGAAACCATGATACAACCAAGAATCCTTTGCTTAAATCCTAAAAGGATAGGTTATGGGATATACTTAAATATTGTAATGCTTTCAACATAAAACCTATACCAAGAGATTCAAATAACCATGTTGATAGGTTGGTTGTCATAGGAGCACACTTTGAATTAGTTATTGATGTAAGTAGATACAAGGCTCAACTCATATCAAGGTCATTATAACACCTTATATTATATATAATGAGGTGTCATGAAAAGTGTTTGAAAATGATAAACACATTGCATATTTATTACAAAATGAGGCATAATTTTCTTCAAAGAACCAAAAGAAGTTTCATAATCAATATGAAGAGAAAGTCTTTCAGCTGAAGACAAACAAGATACCTAAAGGACTATATTCCTTGGAGAGTGTTTTCAATAAATATTATCAAAGGAGGAAGTAAATAGTGAGAATGTCCACAAAGGAAAAGAATTATGAAAGAATCATGATATTCAAGGACAAATTTCTAAAAATTGGTAATATATGTTCTCCATCTGAAAGGCAAGCCTTTATTGGATTATGTAAAGGGTTTCATGATATATTTTCTTGGGAATAGAAATATTTGAAATGGTTTTATCTAAGTCTAGCTCATCACACCATTGAGTTAGAAGCTAGAGATAAACTAGTTAGGAAAAACAAAGGCCTATCAATCCCAAGACATAAGAACTCATGAAGAAAGAGCTTACCAAATTGATTGAGTCTAGGATTATCTTTCCTATTAAGAACTCAATTTGGGTAGCCAATCCTGTACATATCCGAAAGAAGAGTAAAGAGATTAGACTTTGTGTGGATTTTAAAGACCTTAATAGGGTGTCTCTCAAGGATCATTATGAGGGTTGGTTATTATTGGCCTAGCCTTTTCAAATATTACTATATTTTGGCTAAAATGTGTCCTCAATGTGCCTTCTTTGTAGGCAAAAAAAAGATTTCAGCCCTTCCATTGAATCCTATCTATGTAGACCAGCATTTCATGCAATGGGGCCTTGATTTCATTGGTATGATCAACCCTCCATCAATTGTTGGGTACAAATGGATAACGATGAAATTGACTACTTTAAAATGTGGGTAGAGGCTATTGCATTGAAAGAGGCAAGTGAAAATGCTATCTTGGAGTTTTACGAGAGCATCATAACAAGGTTTGGATTTCTATATACTATCATTTATGATAATGCACTTGATTTTACTTGAGTGCTAAAACTTTTTATTGGGAAAATAGGAATTGATTTTACTTGAGCACTTCATCCAACTATTACTCTCAAGGTAATAGATTGGTTGAGTATATCAATAAGAATCATCAAGATTATCAAAAGGAAATTGGAAAACAATAGAATGTCATGACACATCAAGTTGAAGCTAGCCCTATGGGCTAATAGGATTACTCTTAAGAGGTCAATTGATAATTCTCCTTTTATTATTGGTTATGAAAGAGAAGCTAGATTTTCCATATCTTAAGAACTACCTACTTTAGAACTTGTACATCATCTAGAACTACTTGAGAATACTCCAATGGAAGTTGAATTGACACAACTCATGAAGCTATAAGAAGAAAGGGACAATACACATAAAACTATGGAACAATACCAAGTACTCATGAAGAACTATTTTGACAAGAGAAAAAGTATAAGAGTGTTCAAATAAGGTGACTTAGTTCTGAAATGGGATGAAGATATACCAAAACTAGGTAGACATACAAAGTTTGATGTCTTGTGAAGTGGGCCTTACATTATTAGCAAGTGTAAGAAAAGAAATTCTTCTTGACTGACTAAGATGAATGAATAAGATTTTCCTATCCTTGTGAATGGGATACATATAAAGTTTTGTTATTAGTCCTTGTGAGGTCTATTTTGTAAATAGTTGCATATGTATGTATTTTTCATTCTTTGGTTGTGTTCCCTAAGTGTTCTAGTTAAACATATGTGTGTTTACTTTGAGTGTTTCTTATGGTGTGTGTTTTTATTTTCTTTGGTGTGTTGTTAAAAGGCATTTGAGTTTTGGGTAGGTGTTAGAGAGAGTCCATGACCCAATGGATAGGATAAGGCTACTAGTCCTTAACATAGGCAAACATGTTACCCCTAGGAGTTACCAAAAATGTTGACTAAATTTTACTTCTAGTCAAATTAGATCAACCCCTAGTATTTTTGGACTTTTTAAGAAGGTTTAAATATATATTTTAGGGTTTCATGTTGTCTATCATCTTACTTATCCTTCCTCTAGTCCTTGTTGAAGCCCACCCTCCTTGTGTTAGGCTATCAACCTTAGTCAAACCTAGTCAAACTTAGTCAAAGTTCCAAATTGTTTTGGATACATACTAATATGGTCTTTGATATGTTTCAAGGTGTCTTCATGTCATAAATTGGTCACTTGTTAAGTTTCACATGCAAAAAGGGTCATTTGGCCACATTTTTAGCATATTAATTAACTTATACAAATGGGTTAAGTAAGCATATTTATCACCAAAGTGAATCTCAATGTGTAAGAGGTTAGGATAAGTTATAAGATATTAATTTTTAGTTAAATAGGTAGTTATGTGCAGAAATGGGAAGTTTTTCCTTGATTTTAGGCCCTTTTAGACACTTATATGGACTTCTTGAGTTCACCATCAGCTAAAAGCATGGTAAATGTGTCTCTTCACCTACCTAGACCCATTCAAATTCTTGGAGTGTATATATTTCATAAAAAAATTCATCTACAACTTCTATTTCTTTCATTTTGCCTTTACAAGCAAAAAAGTGTTAGCTTTAAACACTTGGTATGGGTCCTAAAAGTGGATTTTGGAAGATTGATTTTATTAAATGAAAGGTATTTAAGTTAACTTCAAATAAATATCAAGAAGTTTCATTTTTGTGTCTCCTCCTTTATGAACAGTCACTTAGACTCTAGGTAGCTTTTTATGCATTTACAACCATGAAGGGCCTCCTCTTGAGCCAATTTATGATTCTTGTGTTTATTTTTGATGTTTTTAATTTTTTCACATGTTTATAATTACCCTTCCATATTTTTTTCATCACCAGTATAGCATAAATACCATCAAATATCAAGGAATCCTCTTATAGGCTTAGATGGTTCACAAACTACCATTTCCTTAAGCACTTGCAGATATTTTGAGGGAGTGTTTTCTATGTTTAAATGAAAAAATGAAGTTTTTTTTATAGGTTTGAACACATGAAGATTCATTTGGAGATACTAAATAATTTTTTGAACCTTTGACATGTCAAAACAACACCCAAAGGCTATGTTTCTCCTCACTGTCAGCCCTTGATAGTCAACATATGTATTTGCAAGTGTCTTCTACATTGGAAGTTTTTGTGTTGAAGATGGTTATAGGTGTGTTTTTGATGTAGAACATGTATCAAAGGATGATCAATTATCTTTAATGTTTTTTGAAGGATCTTCCTTGACATAGTCTTGTCAATTCCATATCATGCCTATATAGAACATGTCAATGCACACCTACAGGTGGTTGAGCAGGATATTTACAAAAAAATATATGGAGAAATGAGGTAACTTGAAATTTTGGGAGATATTGGTATGAAAATAAGGTTTTGGAAATGCATATGAGGGTATTAAGATGGAAAGGTAAGGTGTCAAACCATGTAGAAAAAGCAAAGACTATGTTTAGGACTATCTGCCATAAAAGTACTAAATAAAGAACCTCTTGCTTTTTTTAAGCATCATATTAGATGAATGAATGAGATTCAAATGAAATTTTAAGGTTTACGATTGTTTTGCTTAATATTTATAAATATTTCATAAGTTTTTAAGAGCAAATGATAAAGGGAGAGATGGTCCTTTAGAGATTCAAAGTTGCCCAAAAAACCATTAGAACTTGATAGTGGAACCTACAAGATTTTGAAGGAAAGTGACCTTGCACTTCATATTGAGAGTCCTAAACTATGCCATAAAGGGGGAAACATTAATTTTTTTTAAAAATATCTATAGATAAGATGTCATGATTGAATATGTAATTTGATGTAATGATCTCCTAGGCCCATACCATGTACGTACATAGGGCACAATTTGCTCTTATAGCAAGGTCGCTAGGCAGTGGTCAACAACTCATGTTGTGACATTTCATTTCATATTTCAAGGTGAAAAAAAGTGAAATGTTCAAAAAATTATGAATTTTTATCAAGAAAACCAAACCTCAAATAAGTATCAAGGATCCCATGTGCACCTATAGCCTGTATATGAACTAAGATAGAGGTTAAACAAGTGAAGACAAGGACTAGACATGGATTATGATGGTTTTAACCATAAACAGTCAATTAAAAGGTTTTTTTTTATTTTTTATCATGGAATGAAGTTTTAAATCATGTCTAAAATATTATAATCATGATATAGGTTTGAATAAATAACCCATGGGTGATTTGAAAGAAAATATGCAAAAAATAGTGGTTTTAAGGCCTTTTTTAGGAATATTGATATGGTTAGACCCCCTAACCATGGAATTATGAAAAAAACCTTTGGTATAATTTGTAATTATAACCTTATATATCTTCCAAAAAAATTCAATTTTCATAAACAAATAGGGAAATATGCCTCTATTTTGTCTCAGAGGTAAGGTACTTTTCCCATGCACAAGACTGGCAGTTTTGAGGAAAAGTGATGAATAATGAACCAAAAGTCAAGTTGGTCAGTCAAGAGGGTTAATATAGATTTAAAAAACATGGATAACTATTAAAAACTATTTTAAATGTTTTTAATGAAAACAAGGTGGTCTAGACAAGAAGGTCTGCAGGCAGATCTTGTGAGGCAACATGCAAATCTAGCTCTAAATGCAAAGTCATTTCAAATTCCAACCCTTTCCAAGCATAATAATGTCTTAACTAATGAAAATTGTGGTAAAAATTATGTTTTTAATCTATTAAAGTTAATTCTAAGTATAAATAGGATTCATTTGGATGAAAGGTGTAGGTAGACCCATTGGCATGGCATAGACCTAGTCTCAATACAGGGGTCAGTTTCATTCTAAGCTCTTGGTGAGATATTATAGTGATTAAATAATGTCTTTAGGGTATTAAAATAAGTTTTTAATCCTTTTTTTGGTTAAAACTTCCCAAGAAACCGTTTTTGGTGTAAATTATGCTTAAACCCTCACATAATTGCAAGAAAAAGACCCAAGTGACCAGTTCATGTGCTTAGAGCTTTCATGACCATTTACATGGGACCTCAGGGTATTTAGGTGTGATGAAGAGGGTACTTAAGAGTAATTTAGTGGAATTTTAATAGGATTATATTTCCTATTTTTTATGAACAAATGTTAGGAATCCAAACCACTCCAAAACCCTTAAAAACCCTCCTTAAGGACCTGATTAGGAAGAGGAGGAAAATGAGGCATCTAGATGCAGTGGAAATGTCATAAAACCACATATATGATGTATAATACTATCTATGACTCCTTTCCATGAAATTTAGCTACAAAAAAACCTATATAAATCAATTAAAAAGTAGGTTTCTTTGATAATTTCTTGTGTTTTTTAGGTCTTGAAAATGATCATGGGATATCAATCACTTGGGACACTAGCTTGGGACTTGAAACAAATCCCTATGCCATTTTTAGATCTTATAAATTATCACACATGTCCTTACTAGGCCCCTCAATTTATCCAATATAAAGTTACATAGTGAAAAGAGAGGTAACCTAAATTTAGAGACCTTTTAAGATGTGTCTAATGGAGCCAAGCATATGAAGTGTCCTACCATGTGTCATGAGACCCATGGTATAGATTAGTCAGGAAGGATAAAAAGATGCTAGTGTTAATTTTCAAGAAAATCCTATTGGAGAGTGATAATAGTTGTAGATGATGATTGTGCTTGTGTAAAAGAATGTCAATGATTAGGAAAACTTCCAATGTAGGTGGAGAGGCATCTTAATAACTTCCTCTCCTCAGTGCACATGAGACACTTGTCCATGATATATTTTGGAATGCTCAAATAATCCCATGATGAAGGCATTTCCAAAGAGACAGTGATTGAAGAGATGTTATGCCATATTTGGAGAAGAGGCTTGTTTAGGATAGAATTATGTGCAAATTAGTTTCCTAAATCCCTTTACACTTCATCCACATGAACTATAACTAATTTTCATCTTTGGAAACTTATCATTGTGCCTCTTAAACTTATATTTTCTCTCTCTTCTTCAAAGTTATATAAATGTGAGCCATTTTGGCTATTATAGGATAATGCCACGGCTAGTATGTCAAAGCCCTACTGGAATGACATTACACTTTGTCTTTGAACATTGAATACAAGTATAATTCTATGTTTTTAACATTTTTATCTAAGTGTGTGAGTGAGTAATAGTGGATCTAAGTGATAGTATCATCCTTACTCCCTTTATCCTTCATGTTTAAGCAAGAGTTATGATTTTAACAATTCATGTGAAGTGTATTGATTGTACTAGGCTCCTCTTAAAGCAAGATATTATCTCTATGGTGTGAAATCTACCCCTAGATTAGTTATCTTATTGATTGTCTCATGTATACTACCTTCACATTCAAGAAATTATGTTAGAATCCTTCAATGCCAATAATTTGTCTTGGAAACATTCATTTCTTAGTAGGAGTTTTATAGTCTATGGGATATATCTTAGTGGATCACCTCTTTAATTTAGTTTACATTTTATGAAAAAATTATACCTCTTTTCCATGAATAAGCATTAGATTAGGTGATAGGAATTCAAAGACGAATCTAGGAAGCTAGCCCTCATTAGCTATAGATTCATATCTCTTACAATTTCCCCATAACTTGAGATATGATTCAATGTTTCATCAAATTATAGGAGTTGAATACAATGTCTTAAGGTGCATAATTTAATGCCAATAGTGCCTTGATTTAATTCCTTTCTACATGGGTGGCCTTTAGTATTTGCCTAGTTTGAAAATGAATTAAACAAGTTTATTTTGAAAAATAATATGGAATTAGTTACATTATGCATCACACATGTTTTATCAATCATAAATTTCCCTAATACATTACCTAATATAGGTTATTGCATATTTTTTTTTCTTTTTAGATTTATTGGTCCCTTCATTCTATTAATTCCTTCAATAGTTATTCATGATTTAATATTGGGACATGAACCTGACATCTTTATTAATTCATCTGTGTGAATCATTCATAAGTTTAACATAGACAAAATTAATGTCATTCATTTTAATCTTAGTGTTTACAAGCATGAAGATAGGAGACTATTGATACTTTATAGTTTATCAATTCTTTTACTATTTTTTATTTAGATAGCATGTTAATGATGTTATTTGCAAATAAATATTAATAATAAAATAAGGGTAAAGTTCAATACTATTTTTGTATCTCTCTCTCTCTCTCTCTCTCTCTCTCTCTCTATATATATATATATATATATATATATATATATATATATATATATATATATATATATATATATATATATATATATATATATATATATATATAAGCTATGCATTTTTCCTCAGAGTTTTCCATTTGTCATTAAGGAAATGACCATTGAAAGTTTTAAGGTACAAAAAACTAATTTATATACATTAAATCTATTAATTTCACCTTGTAAATCTCAAAATGGGAACACTACTAAAATAATCTGCAAAGATATCTCACACTCCCTATATTAACATCACTACTAGTTATGTGTTAATAACCCAAGTTGCACCCTGCTAAAGTAGATTACTCAGATATCCTTCAAACCTAGACTAACATTGGATTTTCATATATGTTTTAGATTAATTTTACTCAGACAAAACCTCTAGATTATAAAGCTAGATCCTCTGATGTATCAACTTTGCTCAGCTTATTAAAACCTACTTTGATTTGGGGGTGAAAAGGGTTAAAAGGATAAATAAAAGGTAAATCCTATTTTAATTATGGTGATAGATCTATATTGATGGCTAATCCACTAATTTTTTTACTTCTATAACACTAATGAATAATGCAAATCACTGAATCTTATAACTCTAAGGGACTCCTATGCAATAATATTTCACATAAAGACTCCATTAAGTGACTAAATTAGGAGGGAAATGATGGTAGGCCTAATTCCAGGTAATAAATAGTTAATATTTCCATTTTTATCTTAGTTACTCAACATCAAACACTGTATATGGCCTGCATAAGATGGCATACTAGTAACTAGTTGAGATTAGGACCTACCAAGGGAGAAAATACTACCACATGTGCAAATAAAACTAACATAATCACATAAAACCTTTATCAAGGAGTCTATAATAGTCATTTTATTATCTCATAAGGTTAAAAATCTCAATATTTGTAGATTTTCATCATGCCCAAGAAAGGGATCCTAAAAAAAGGCATAAAAGCCTTAATATATAGAACATCAGAAGAGAAGAAGCCAAGAGAATGTTATAGAGGAGAGAAGAAGAAGACATATAATAATTAATTCAAGTAAAAATTTAGTTATCAATCATTTTAAATAGTCCTCCAAAGATCTCTTTTTGTTTAATGCTCTTGAATGTTATTTTAATGAGCACTTTGGTGTTGAATATAAGGTGGTTGGATATAGTGACTTGTCTAAAATCCTTTGGAAGCATGCTACACCATATAATTGTCAAATAAATCCTCTTAAAATAATATAAATTTAATTAAATGATATTTTTTTTTTACTAATTCCATGAAACATGCATTTATTTCCATGATAGGATTAGCTAACTAATGATAAGAATCAATTATGCATGATTTGACAACTTGAGAACTAGTTGTGCTTAGGAGTTTCCACTTGAAAATAATTTAAATCATATGATTATTCATCTCATGAATTTATTTCAGCTTAATACTTGTCATTAATCATGATAATTCCACATTAACCCATTCCAATAGCCTTCTACACCATACTTCATTTTACTTGCTTGATCAAGTAGGTCTACTAGGCCAATTAGGTCATGTATCCTAATTAGTTTCACTTGATGGCCAAAATAACCTGCATAAAACTTTGAAAACCTGAAAATATGGTGATTTTTAGACATTAATAAATTAATTACATTATGAAATGGGTCCTCCTGAATAAGAAACATCTTTAAATTTGTCGAAGTAGTTGACTAGGTCAATCTATCTTGAATCTCTGTAGACTAGCTATTTTTTAGAGAGTAAAAAAGGAATTTATAGGCATCTTTTTTTATAATATAATTATTTTAGGATGAAAAAAGTATCAAAAAATCATCTCCAATTATTTAAACCAACTTAAACTACTTTGTACCTCTCTTTTTGGTCTTTTTCTCTCAAAACCATATTTTCTACCATGTCTATATAGTGTCATACATCATGGTACCATTTAAATCACCATATATACATTTAATTAATGTTTATATTGGTTATTAGGTTATCCATGGGTTCTTCGATGCAATAAACTTGACTTTTCTCAAAACTAGTCTATAGGAGGGTTTAGGGAGGGTTCTAGAGGTGAACCTTCTTAATGATGGTTCATAAAGTAGGAACCCCAAAAACATAACTTATTTCAATATAAATTTATTCCATATTACCCTTAAATTTTAATAATAATCTTGGTCTTCCATTCAAAGAGTGTGAAAACATGTGTATGTAGAGAAGTTGACTTATAGGGTTTTGCATACATTCTAGACCTACTTATGGTCTTAGTGATGGTTCATAAACCTCATATCCTCAACCAAATTCAATCCTTGATGTATTTAAATTTTATATTGGTTCTCAAATAATTTAAATATTAATTGGTCAAACTCCTCCTATGGTGAAATATATAAGTATTGAAATAGGTGGTTCGAATGGGTGTCTAGACTACAAAGTTTGAATTAGCTCCTTGAGATAAAAAATTATTATTCCATTATTTTTATCTAATTTAAATGTATATTTTATGAAATAAAACATACCATTAAACATTATAATTATTTCATCTTTATTTTTAGTTTTTGAAAGTGTGTTCATATGGTGTAGGCTTTAGAGGTCTTAAGACTAACTTTAGGCCTAAAAGGCCTAATACTGAGTTCAAAGGTTTGAGGCACCTATAATAGTATGTAAGGGTCAAAAACTATGATAATTCATTTATTATAATTTTTTTATCACTCCTTAAATTTTGTTAACTAATGGTAATCCACTGACTCCATGGTCTCTTAAGACTATTTGTGTGTGTATGAAAACAACAGAGGTTTGCAACCTTCCTCCTCCTTCAAAAACATATTTTATGGAGTTTCAAACCACTAAAAAATGTTATAATAGTGATACAACTATTTTTTATATCTTTATGGTTAATTTATGCTCTATATGTCTTGATTCTAGTTGCCTAGTGTTTCTTACAATCACAGTTTGTATAACACTTGGTCTTGAATTTGGTAATATATATAGGAATGGTAATATATCTCCCACAACATATGAATATAATATTATGACCTTTTTTAATCCTCATAAAGATTAACATGATGTTAAAACCTTTTTTTTTTATGTTTTAGACCTCAAATATGTATCATGGCCTTAATTCTAACTGTCAACAAACTATAGGAGACATATGACAAAACAATGTCTATTTACATTATTGGTATGATTTGTAGAATTTCATAGGAATATTGATATAGTCACAAATTATCATCATTTTTAATAATTTTTAAGGCATAATTATACATTTATATGCCTCTAAATGACCAAACTAATCCAAGATTAGCTTCATAAGTTTGACACTTTGTGTACAATGTTTTCATGAGTTGGTAGACATTTAGTACAGATTAAGATTTTGATGAATCCTTAAAATGTATCAATTAAGAGATTAAATATAGAGATGACTTCAAAATATTCCTCCTTGAATGAAATGTATTTTGAGGGCACCTGTCTATGGTGTGTGACTGTGTCAATGTAATCATCCTTAGTTTGGTTGTAGGTGTACATTTCAAAGACTGAGTTTGGAGCTAATCTTGATTGGAAGAAACTTTATTCACACCCTAACCTTTTTAACAGTTCATATTTTTTTATTAAGTTTCCATGTGACATGATATTCCTCCATTAGATCACACTACTATCATTCTCTTCATGTTTAGAGGTAGGCTTGTCATGAGAACATTGTAGATGATTGTTCATGAGGTGAATAAATATGATATTTTATAAATTAACCTCATGTTTTTTCATTACTAACAATCCTAAGTGATTTTAAAACATGTGAAAAACATTATTGAATTTTAATAACATGACAACACCTCACAATAATAATTTGATCTAGCACTAGTATACTTGAAGATTTTTCAAACATTGTTGTAGATGGAGTTTCATATGGAAATGTATCCTATTCTAAGTCTTGAGTCTAATTCATCCTTATCTTCAACATTTGATCCAAATATCATATGCATCACCTTGAAATACTATTTTATTCATACAAAATACTCCACATTTAAGAGAAAAAACCTTTCTTCATCATAATCTTGATTGTGTTTGACATTTTCTGACCTTTATATAAACTATGCATAGTTTCTAGGTATTGAACAATAAAAACAAACCTCTTATTATTTAATTCTAATGATTATACCTTCCTTGAATCTATTTTTGATTTAAATTCTCCCTCCTGACATGAAATTTTCTTCTTGTCTACAACTTTGGTTTCAATTCCTCTTAGCATGATTGTAGATAAAGAGTCTTGTGTTACTTGTACATATTGTGATATGAAGTGATTGATCTCAAGAGGCACCAGTTTCTCCAAGGCTCTCATTGACCTTCAATATTCAACATATTTATTGGAGTAAACCCATCAGACCATAATATCTTTGAGTAACATTGACAACAAGGTAAATTAAAATACCTTAAACAACTCAAAATTACCTTAAATTTTGCTAAAAAGAGACTTATGGTGCTTATGATTAGAATTAGAGATTTTCAATAAATGTTTTACTCCATGAATTATATGAAGAATTATTAGGTGTTTTATTTTATATGGATTGGATTTTTTTACCCATTGTTTATCCCTTAAAATAAATTCATTATTTTCTCAAACCTTACTTGAAGATGACTATTGCAGGTGGAGATTTGGAAACTTGGAATAGGCCTAGTCATCCTTTTGAGAAGATTCTTGGTATAATTTAGTGCCATCTTATATTCCTCCGTGAATCCATCCAAATAATCCTCATCACAACCTTTCAAATCTTTTTCTTTTATGCTATGAAATAATTCCTCATATGACAACCATCTGCTCCCTATCTTGTACGATCTAACATAATCATTAGTCCTTGAGAAGGTTTAGGGTATAGCTTATGAACCTATAATTAATTAGAATAAAAAAGGGGAGATAATTAAGCCTCCATTATTATTATATTCATATCTTTTAGTTTCCTCAAAAAATCATTTCCATGAAACACATCCTTGACTAAGTCTGACCTCATTGAAGATGGAGATTCTTCCATGTTTTAGAACTCTATAAGGTAACATCATCATAGTTTCATGACCAACATTATTTCCATCATCCTTGAATATTATTTATAGTGGATCAATTAGGAATAAGGTAGTGTCTAAGTCTTTGGATGATAATGGATTATGTGAAAAATTTAATGTAGATGGAGATGGAACACTTACAATAGTGAAAAGGCAGTGACAAGATAGTGTTTGGGAATAAACATGATGGAGGTGAAATGAACATGAGTCCACAACCTATAAATTCATAATGGATTAAAGATAAACATTAAAATATAGATCAATAAACACATGATCATGAATCAAATCATAATATGTTGATGCTTAAAAACCAAGGATCATCTCTTAAATCGTATAAACCCTTAAACTACCCATAGACTACAAATTGGCATTGTATGCCTTCTTGAGATCCATATTACCCTAATACATGTGGAAATAAAATAAATAATTTCATGGAACGATGGATAATTCTATTGAAAAAATCCATAAACCTATTTTTCTATCATGATGCCCAGATGAGGATAAATCACAAAACACTAGTTATTTGTTTAGATGAAGAAGGCATACTGAGTGCCTTAGCTTGTTAAGTATGGTTCATCAGAGAGAGAGAGAGAGAGAGAGAGAGAGAGAGAGAGAGAGAGAGAGAATGAGAACCAATTCCCATATATATAATATATTTAAATCCCTTCCTCTAGCCAAAATTTTAGACCTTCACTTTCTCTCTCATGGTCGTACCATCTATAATCCTAAAGAGCTCTCTTGATGTACAAAGAAGCTAAATGGATGAAGAGAATGATCATGTATGGAGTAATTTTTCCTTAAATGTATTTTTTAACACCTACCGTTTCGTCATATTCAATATCTTAACTTTAGTTATACATAAAAGTTCGTATAATTTTGTACTCTCTACATGAAAACACATAGAAAAGGCCTTTCTTTTGCATTGTCTTCATACTTCAAGTTTGAAACCACCAATATAAGGCATATTGAGGAAAAAATGAGTCAAATAATTTATTAAAATAAATATTAAGTATTTTTAAATAAAGTAAGAGAAATTTTTGGCATGTGGGAACTCTTTAAGACCCAAACTATGCTTTAGAGTTACATGAAGAGAAAATTCCAAATCATAAAACTTTTTAATTATGGTAATGACATAAATATGAAGGAAGTTAATGTATTATGGATTATTTTGTGGATTTTTACTCCATAATTATCATTTAAATTCTCAAACCTTCAATTTTAGGTAGTATACATAGTTTTACAAACATAATTGCCACTGAATGTTATGAAAAGTATCTTAGAGCCTTCTTTAGGTCCCAAATAGAATTCAGACACCCATTAAGATTATAATCTATTTCATACTTGAATATTATAAAAAAACTAGTAGGAAACTCATCACAAATTGAAACTGAGAGAGACCATGATAGGACATTGAAACTTACTCCTTTGACTTGATAATAAAATACATCGTGATGATCAAACACATCATCTAAGTACTGAGACAACTAGGGCATGAAAAGTTTTTAATGTAAGAGTTGTAATTTGGCCTTGATAAGCCAATTTATAATATTTTTTGTGACTCATAGTGTTTGACTAGCCTACTAGTCAAGATAACTAACTAAACTTTTATCTGACAATGATAGTCTGAAACATGACAACATGATTTTGATGACTAACTTGACCACCAAATAGAATTTTGTAATTTTTTATGCCTCATATAACTACAAAAACAAACAAAAAAAATAAAAATAAATAGCAAAAGGAACACACTAAACTAATAAGCAAACATAATTAACCCAAGGAAAATAAGAAAAAGATAGACACAACAACAAGGCAACTGATGATTGCTTATACTATTCACTTAATGAAATATGAAAAATAACCTAAAAAAACTAACCTAAAGTCAAAATATTTCCTTTAGGGTCAAATGGAAAACTTGATTGTTCATCATGAAACATTGAAGTATGATTACCACATCGTGATAAATCCTTACAACTAAGATCATTAGCACATTCATATCCTCTTGGAGAAGCAACTAGTTCTTTAAGTTCCAGTTTCACATGCATGAATTGTATATGTGATTCCAAGACTTGGTCATAATCCTCTCATATCCATGTAATTTGTAATAACAATATCAATTATTTCTCACTCATGAACTGCTAATTATGGTCATGCTGGATAACTTGGAGTAGATCTTATATTATGGTTACAACATCTAATTTCATGACTTTTTGAATCCATTTGAGTTCATATTCAACTTCCAAAAGTGGATAGACACCTAAAGATGAAGTGAGAAGTTAATAACCTTTCTTGAAATGCTTAAACAAGTCATCACTTAATAAGATAACATCTTGTATTTGATTTCTTAGAGGGCTAATTCCTTATTGTTTGATACAACCTCTTCTATCAACCTTTAAAAAATCACCTTGAAATAATTATTAACATAAATTAATGATATAAACCAATCCCAATCATTGGTTCTCACCGAGCTAAAGTATGATCGAAGTCTCTTCACTTTGAATAGTAAAAGGTGTGTAAGTGATCTTATCACTTTCTTGGTCATGATAATGAAGATGCAAAATGTCTTTTGCTATCTCAAAATGGTCATTTGAAGATGTTTCATATTCAACACCAGCTTGATGATTTAACATGCTCTAGATGTCAACTTGTTCTTCATCTTCATTATCTGGTTGGTACTTATTTTCTACCATTATTACAAGTTCTTGAGGACTGTCATACTAAATAGTATCTATCATGTGAATAAGGAGTTCATGGAAACCATCTCCTTCTTACTCAATTAACACCTATTTTCCTTATATATCTTGTTGTACTTTTAGATCATCCTCTATCTCATCAGCAACCTCTATTGATTCATATTATTTTACACTATGAAATATTGATTCATGCCTATCTTTTCCAAGAGGTATCCTAATGGTGATTTCCTTTTCTTTCTCACCTAAGTGATTCTAATCATTTATCACTTCATATGTATCTTCTTCATTTACCACACAAAAGATAGGTTCCTTATCAAAGAGAGACATGGTGGATCCCTAAAAATACTCAAGAAGATGAGATAAATCCAAAGGTATTTCCATGGATGCTTGATTCTGCTCATGAGGTTGATCAAATTTGACAACTATTACATCCTCTCTATGATAAATTTGTCTTTAAATATAATTACATGAAGGGAAGGCCTTGTGGTTTCTTAGGAGAGAGGAGTGGAGGATGAATGATCTTAGACATGTCCTTGATTTCAAATTTTGGGCTTATGATTGACTATTGTAATTGTTTCCAAGTTGGAAACATCGGTTCATGATCCTCTTGTATTTAAGGTATTAATGATTGGGGTATGACTAATTGTTTTTTGATAAAATGGAATGGCAATCCATGGATATTAGCATGGGGAAACATGAGGTAGTGTATTTTGAGATTTTTTTATCCAATTGTTCTTGTCTAAATGCTAGAATTTCATCAACAATCATTTCATTATCCCCTTCATCTCCTCCAACTCATCATAAAAAAATTGTGTTTTTGAAGGGTGGTTAATCTTGGAACCGATATGGCTCATATGGAGGATAAAAAGGTTCATGAGGGTTATCATTATATTGGTATGAGCCACCATATTGCTGATAAGGTTCTATATATAGTTGGTGAGGATAATCATAAGGATGATTTGAATCATGGTAGGGTTGATAAGGGTGAGGATGATATGGATAGGGATCATATTAGATTTGGGATAGATCATAGGGCTATTGATAAGGAGATGCATGACCAAAATATGCTCCATAGGATGCCATATCCTAGAAAACAAATGAAAATCAATGAAATTTTTAACAAGAGTTGACCTTTACCTTAGATATGAAAACCATACGAGTGCTTGAAACTTCTTGTGAAGATAAATATGCTTCAAATGAGTGATCGAATGGCTATATTTGTGTCCCACCAATCATGCTATAATTATTAGCAACCTAAGTTATACCATGTTGAAGTAGATTACTTGGATCTTTTTCAAACCTAAACTAACATTGGATTGGTTTATAGTCTACGGGAGACATGTAATTATACCAAACCTCTAGATTATGAGGCTATCTCCTTTGATGTATCAACTTTTCTCAGCTTAAGGAAACCTACTTTGCTTTGGGAGTGAAAAGGGCTAGAAGGATAATTGAAAGGGAAATCCTATTTTAATAATGGTGATACACCTAAATTGTTAGTTCACCCACTCAATTTTGTGCATATATAACACTAATGAAAAATGCAAATCATTGAATCTTACAACTCCAAGGGACTCTTACACAATATTATTTCACATAAATGCTCCATCAAGTGACCAAATAATGTGGGAAATGATCGCACACCTAATTCAAGGCACTACCCAGTCAATATTTCCATTAGTAGCTTAGTTACTCAACATAAAACACTATATATCACTTGCATAAGATGGCATACTAGTAACTAGGAGATATTGGGACCTACCAAGGGAGAAATACTACCACATATGTAAATCAAACTAGCATAATCAAACTAATATTGTATCAAGGAATCCAAAACAATCATTCTATTATCATAATGGGTTATAAATCTCAATCTTGGTAGAGTTTCATCATGCCCAAGAGAGGGATCCTAAAAAAAGTCCTAAAAGCTTAAATATATATAACATTAAAAGAGAAGAAACTAAGATAATGGTGTAAATGAGAGAAGAAAAAGGCATCTAATCATTAATTTAATTACAAATTCAGTTATCACTCATTGTAAATAGTCCTCCAAATATATTTTCTTGTTTAGTGTTCTTGTATGCTCTTTAAATGAGCTCTTTGGTGTTGAAAATAAGGTGGTGGGCCATAGTGACTTGTCTAAACTCCTTTGAAATCATGCTACATGATATACTTGTCTAATAACTCCTCTTAAAATAATATGAAGTTAAGTTAATGATCATTTCATTACTAATGAAATGAAACAAGTATTGATTGCCACTGTAGGATTGGTTAACTCATAATAAGAATTAGTTATGCATGATTTGACAACTCAAGAACTAGTTGTGCATGGAAATACCACTTAAAGATCAGTTAACACATATTATTATCCCTCTCATGCATTTATTTCCACTTAAGACCAGTCATAAAGTATGATAACTCCACATTAACCCATTTCAAAAACCTTTTATGCCATACTTCATTTTAATTTCTTAATCAAGTAGGTATATTAGGCAAATTAGGCCTAGTAGCCTAATTATATGCACTTGATGGCCATAAGAACCTGAATGATACTTCAAAAACCTAAAAATATGGTGAGTTTGAGACATGAATCAATGCCTTGCATTATGAAATGTGTCCTCCTAAATAAGAAACATTTGCTAATTGGTCAAAGTAGATGACTAGGTCAATATGTCTTGAATCTCTATAGAATGGGTATTTTTAAGAGAGTAACTGAGGAATTTCTAGGCATGTTTTGATAATTTGATGATTTTAGGATGAATTAAAAGTGCCAAACAAGAATATATAATGATTGGATTTAACTTAGACTGCATTGTACCTTTGTTTCTACTCTTTTTCCTCTCAAAACCCTATTTTCTACCTTGTCCATATAGTTATGTATATCATGGTACCATTTTCAAGGCCCTATTTGGGTTTAATTCATGTTTATAGTGGTTATCATGTGATTCATGGGTGCTTGGATGTAATAAAATTAACTTTTCTCAGAACTGGTTTGTAGGAGGGTTTATGGAGGGTTTTAAAGGTGAAACTTATTAATGATGGTTCATAAAGTATGCAAATACAAACTAGAAATTATTTACATGGATGTTTGTTCCATAGAGCCCTTAAAATTTATTGATTATCTTCGGTTCCCATGCAAAGAGTATTTAAATAATGTATATAAGTTGACTTATAGGGTTTTTCATGCATTCAAGACTTGATTATGGTCATAGAGATGGTTGATAAACATCAAATTATCAAAAAAAATCAATATTTAATGGATTTAAATTGAATAAATATCCTTAATATAATTTGGTTAAACTCTTCCTGTGGCGAAAGATATGAGCATTGAAATAGGTGGTTCAAATGGGTGTATAGATTGCAAAGTTTGAATTAGTTCCTTGAGAGAAAAAGTGGCTCTTCCATTTTTTCATATACTTTTAATATCTCCTATATCATCTAAACCATCCACTTAAACATCCTCATGATGTCATCTTGCTTTGTAGTTCTTAAAAGTATCTTCATGTGAAGGCCTTATAGGTCTTAAAACTAACTTTAGGCCTAATATGCCTAATACTATGTTTCAAGGTTTGAGGCACATATAATAGTATATGAGGGTTTAAAACTCTCATAATTCCTTGTTTCCCATTTTTTTCTCACTCTTTTAGTTGTTCTAACTACTCAAAATCCACCATGATTCCATGGTCTCTTAAGATTGCCTATGTGTGTATGGAAACAACAGAGGTTTGCAAGCTTCCTCCTCTTTCAAAAACAAATTTTATAGATATTTAAAACCCTAAAACATGTTATCATATTTATAACACTATTTGGTATATCTTTAGGGTGAATTTTTGCTCTGTATGTCTTGATTCCACTAGCTTAGCGTATCTTGTAGTCATAGTCTATATAGCCCTTGGTCTTGATTTTGGTGACATTCCTCTACTAACCTGAGATATTATCCTCAAAAAAGTTTTAGAATATACCTCTCTTACCCTTAATTTACCTATATTATGCCTTCAAACACTACCCTTATGACATTGATGACACTATTACTAGTATAGTGTATAAGACTTCTTGCATATGCTGGCCCTCAAAGGCATTATGTTTTATATAATTTAATATCATAGATCTACCAAAACATATTTAGACACTATTATCATATTTTATTATCCTCAAAAATCTTCACATGATATTAAAACCCTCTATTTGATGCTTTAGACCTCAAACAGGCATCATGGCCTCAATTATGACTAACAACAAATTGTATGAGGTATGTGATAAAATAGTGCCTCTTTGCTATCTATTTTTGATATATATAATGGAATATAAAAATTTATTTAGTCACAATCATAATTTTTACCAATTTTAAAGTCATAATTATACCTTTATATGGCTCAAAATGAATCAAACTTATCCAAGACTAGCTTCATGAATTTGAATATTGTAGACTATGTTTTCATGAGTTAGTAGACCTTTAGTAGAGATTATGATATTTATTAAGCTTTAAGAGATATTAATTCACCAATTTAATTCATATATGACTTTAAAAGTTTGAGGGTATGTGACTGTGTCAATGTAATTATCCTTAGTTTGGTTATAGGTGGACATTTCAAAGATTGAATATGGAGTGAATCTCTCTTGGAAGGAAATTTATTCACACCTTGATCTATTTAAAACTTCATATTTTTCATGAATCTACCATGTGACATGATAATCCTCCTTTATATCACTCTTATCCCATTCTCTTCATGCTTATAGGTAGGCTTGTCATGAGAAGGATGTAGATGACTAGTCATGAGGTGAATGACTATGATATTTTTCAAATAAACCTCATGTTTTGTCATTATAAACCATCCTAAGTGATTTAAAAACATGTTATAAACCTTATTTAACCTAAATAACATGACAACACCTCACAATCTCAATTTGATCTAGTACTAGCATACTTGAAGATTCTTCAAACACTGTTATAGATGGAATTTCATATAAAAATGTATCCTACTATGAGTATTGAGTTTGAATCATACTTAATATCCACATTTTATCCAAATATCATAATAATCACCTTGAGATATTGTGTTTTTCATATTCAATACTCCACCTTTAAGCATATAGACCTTTCTTCATCATAATTTTGACTATGTTTGACCATTTTTTACCTTTGTATGGACTATGCAAAGTTTATAGGTATTAAACAACACCAACATACCTCTTATTATTTCATTATAATTCTTATTCCTTCCTTAAATTTTTATTTTTTTCAATTCTCCCTCCTAACATGCATGTTTCTTCTTGTCTGTAGCTTTGGTTTTATTCCTCTTAGCATGACTGTAGATAAAGAGTCATGTGTTACTTGTATGAATTATGATAGGAAGTGGTTGATCTCAAGAGGCAAAAATTTCTCAAATATTATCATTAACCTTCCATAGTCCACATATTTCTTGGAGGAAACCTAACCATCCATAATATATCTGATTAGTATTAACAGCAAGGAAAAGTACATTACCTTAAACAACTCAAAATTACCTTAAATTCTGCTAAAAAGAGACTTATAATCTTATGATTGGAATTAGTGATATTCAATAGGTGTTTCCATCCATTATTTCCATGAATAATTCTTGGGTTATTTATTTTATATGGATTTTATTTATTTGATCCCTTGTTTATCCCTTAAAACAAATTCATCAATCTGTCAAACCTTTCTTGAAAATGACTGCTATAGGTCGATATTTGAAAACTTAGAATAGGACTAGTCATCATTTTGATAAGATTATTGATATAATTTAGTGTCATCTTGTATTCCTCAATGAATCTATCCAACTCATCCTCTTCATAACCTTCTAGACCTTATTCTTTTGTACTATGAAATAATTCCTCATATGATAACTCTCTACTCCTTATCTTGTATGGTTTGAGACGATCCTTAGTCATTGAGAAGGTTTAGGGTATATATTATGAACCTATCATTCATTAGAAGAAAATAATGGAAATTATTAAGCCTCCATGAGTATGATATTAATATATTTTACTCTCCTCAAAACATCATTTCCATAAAACACATCCTTGACTGAGTTTGACCTGGCTATAGATGGAGATTCTTCCCTATTTTAACACTCTATAAGGCAACATCATCATAGTTTCATGAACAAAATGATTTATAGAACACTTTACTCATATTTATATTGGATCAATGAGGTGGAAGTGAGTGGCTAGGTGGTAATATTATAATGGATGATGGGAAATATTTAATGGAGATGGAGATGGAGAACTTATAATAGTGAAATGGTAGTGACAACACTATGTTTGGGGGAAAACATGATAGAGGTGAAATGAACATGAGTACACAACCTATAAATTCATAAATTATTAAATATAAAAATTAACATATTTATCAAAAAACACATGAGAATGATTGTAAACTCTTAGATAGAATATGTTGATGATTGAAAACCATGGATCATCTCTTGAATCGTATAAACCCTTAAACTGCCTACCGACTACAAATTAGTAGTGTATGAATTCTTGATCTCAATATGACCATCACACATGTAAATAAACTAAATAATTTCATGTAATTGTGTATCATTCTCTTTAAAAACTCCACAAACTTTATTTTTTCAATCATGATGCCCAGATGAGGATAAATCTCAAAAAATTAGTTGTTTGCTTGGATGAAGAAGGCATAGTGAGTATCTTAACTTGTTAAATATGATTCATAAATTAGAGAGAGATAAAATGATAAACAATTTCCATAGTTTTAATCTCTCTTAAACCCCTTTACCAGAAATTTTAGACCTTTTCTTTCTCTCTCATGATCGTATCATCTGAAAACTTGAAGAGATCTCTTAATGTGCAAAGAAGTTAGATTTATGGAGAGAACTGGTTTTGAGCCTATATGAAATAATTTTACCTTGAATATATTTTATAATAGTTAACATTTATTCATCTTCAATATCTTGACCTCATCTATATGGAAAAGACCATATAATTCTATACTCCCTACATGGAAATAAATAGAGAAGACCTTTCTTTTGCATTCTCTTAATATTTCAAGTTTGAAACCACCAATTTAGGGAATATCAAGGAATAAAATGAGTCAAATATTTTATTAATACAAGAATTAAGTCTTTTGACATCAAATAAGAGAAAATTTTGTCATGTGGGAACTCCTTAAGACCCAAACTATGCTTTAGAGTTGCATGAAGAGATAATTCCAAAGCATAAAACTTTTGAATTAAGGTAATGAAATAAATATGAAGGAAATAAAGGTATTGCGGGTGATTTAGTGTATTTTAACTCCAAATTTATCATTTAAAGGATCAAACCTTCACTTTTAGGTAGTATACACATAGTCTTACAAAGAGAATTGCCAGTAAATGCTATGAAAAGTATCTTAGATCCTTCTTCAGGTCTCAAACAGGATTATATATGTCTTCAACACACCTAATAAGCTTATAATACATTGAATACTTGAATATTACAAAGAAACTCATAGGAAAATCATCACAAGTTAAAACTAAGAGAGACCATGATAAGACATAAATACTTACTCCCTTGACATGACAATAAAAGAGATCTTGATGATCACACACATCATCTAAGGACTGAGACAACTAGGACATGAAATTTTTTTAATGTAGGGGTTGGAATTTGTCCTTCATAGGAAAAATTCCCAATAGTTTTAGTGACTCACAAGGTTTGATTGGCCTTTTGGTCAAGAGAACTCACTAGATTTTTATCTGATAATGATAGTCTGAAACATGATAACATGATTTTGATGAAAAATTTGATTGCCAAATAGAATTTTGAAATTTTTGCCACCTATTTTGACTACAATAAAAAAATAATACAAATAAAAACAACAAAATGAACACACTAAACTAAGAAGCAAACACAGCTAACCTAAAGAAAACAAGAACAAGAAAAACATAACAACAAAGCAACTTACTACTACTTGTGTTATTCACTTATGAAATATGACAAATAACCTAAAATAACTAACCTAAAGTCAAAATATTTCCTCTAGGGTCAAATGGAAAACTTTATTTTCCATCATGTAACCTTGAAGTATGATTGCCATATCTTGATAACTCCTTACAACTAAGAGCATTAACATAGTCATAGCCTCTTGGAGAAGCAACTGTTTCTTCTAGTTCTAATTTCAATTGCATGATTTATATATGTGATTCCAAGACCCAATCATGCTCTTCCCATATCCATGTACTTTTCAATAACAATGCCAATTCTTTCTCAGCCATGAGTTGTTGATTATGGTCATATTGGACAACTTGAAGTGGATCTTTTATTATGGATATAACATCTGATTTCATGACTTCTTGAGGCCATTTTAGTTCATATTCAAATTCCAAGAGTGGAGAGACCCCTGAATATGAAGTGAGAAGTTTATAAACTTGCTTGAAATGCTCAAACAAGTCATTACTTAATACGATAACTTCTTAGATTTGATTACTTGGAGGGTTGATTCCTTATTATTTGATATAACCTCTTCTCTCAACCTAGAATAAATCACCTTCAAGTAATGACTAACATGAATTAATGATATAAAAAAAATCCCACTATTTGGCTCTCACCAACTTGAAGTATGATTGGATTCTCTTCACTTTGAATAGTAGAAGGTACATGAGCAAGTATATCACTTTCTTGGTCATGATCATGAGGCTGCAAATCATATTTTACTATCTAAGATTGGCCATTTGAATATGTTTCATCTTCAACACCAACTTGGTTATTTAGCATGTTCTCAGAGTCAACTTGTTCTTCATATTCATTGTCTAGTTGGTACTTGTTTTCTACCACTATTATAAGCTCTTGTGGATTGTCATAATGAATGGTAGCTATCATGTGACTAAGGAGTTCATGGAAATCATATCCTTCTTTCTCAATTAACAACTCTTTTCCTTTTTCATCTTGTACTTGTATCTCATCATCTATCTCTTCATCAACCTCTTTGAATTCATATCCTTTTACACTATAAAATATTGAATCATGTTTATCTTTGATAAGAGGTGTCCCAATGGTAATTTCCTCTTATTGTTTAGCTAAGTGATTCTCATATTTTATCACTTCAGCTATATCTTCTTCATTTAACTCACAAACGAGAGGCTCCTTCTTAAAGAGTGGCATGGTGGATCATTGAAAATACTCAAAAAGATGAGATAAATCTAAAGGTGTTGTCATGGATGCTTGAGTCTAATCATGAGGCTCCTCAACATTGATAACTATCACCTCCTCTCTCTGTTGCATTTGTCCTTGAATAGAATTTCATCAAGGGAAAGACTTGGGGTTTTGAGGAGAGAGGAATGGAGGATGATTGATCTTAGTCTTGTCCTTGATTTCAATATTTGGGTTTATGCTTGACTACTAAAATTATTTGCATGTTGGAAACCTAGGTTCAAGAGCCTCTTCTATTGAATGTATTAAATACTGGGGCATGATTGGAAAAACTTCATGCTAAAATGGAATTGTAATCCATTGATAATTTCATGGGGGAATAATAGGTAGTGAATTTTGAGATTATTTATCTAATTTTTCTTGTCTTAAGGCTAAAATTTCCTTATCAATCATTTAGTTTATCCTCTTCATCTCCTCTAGCTCATCATAAAAAATTTGTGTGTTTTGGAAGGGTGGTTGGTCTTGGAATTGATATGTCTCATATGAAGGATAATAAGATTCATGAGGATTATCATAGGATTGGTATGAGCCACCATATTGTTGATAAGGTTCTATATATAGTTGATAAGGCTCATCATAAGTTTGATATGAATCATGGTAGGGTAGATAAGGTTGAGTATGAGATTGATATGGATCATATTAGAACTGAGAAGGATCATAGGTATGTTGATAAGGAGATGAATGACCAAAAAATGGTCCATAGGCTACCATAGCCTAGAAAACACATGAAAATCAATAAATTTATGAACAAGATCTGCCCTTTACCTTAGAGATGATGACCATATGAGTGCTTGCAACTACTTGTGAAGATAAAAATGTTGCAAATGAGTACTCCAATGGAGGGATCTATGCCCCATCAGGCATGCCAAAACTATTGCCAAGCCAAGTTGAACCCTACTGAAGTAGATTTCTTAGATCTCCTTCAAACCTAGACTAACATTGGATTTGTCTATAGGTTATGGGATAGACGTACATAGACGAAACCTATCAATTATGATGTTAGCAACTCTAATGTATCAAATTTTCTCAGCTTATTAAAACCTACATTATTTTGGGGGTTAAAAGAGTTAAAAGGATAACTGAAAGGGAGATACTATCCTAGTAATGGTGATACACCTATATTGCTAGTTCATCCACTTGATTTTGTACTTTTAGAACACTAATGAATAATCCAAATCACTGAATCTTATAACTCTAAGGGAATCCTACACAATAGAATTTCACATAAATGTTCCATCAAGTGACCAAAGGATGAGGGAAATGATGGAAATCTTGATTCACAACACTAATCAATCAATAATTACATTGTTAGTTTAGTTACTCAACATCAAATAGTGTATATGACCTGCACAAGATGGCATACTAGTAATTAAGTGAGATTAGGGCATACCAAGGGAGAAAATACTATCACATGTGTAAATCACACTAAAATTATATCAATGAATCTTAAATAGTCATTTTATTATCTCAATAGGTCATAAATCTCAATCTTGGAATAGTTTCATCATGCCCAAGAGAATGATCTTAAGAAAAAGCCTAAAATCTTGAATGTATAGAACATCAAATGAGAATAATCCAAGAGAATGGAATATAAGAGAGAAGAATAAGACATATAATAATTAATTCAAGTACAACTTTAGTTATCATTGATTTTAAATATTCCTCCAAATATCTTTTCTTGTTTAATGTTCTTGCATGCTCTTTAAATGAGCTCTTTGGTGTTGAAAATAAGGTGGTGGGCCATATTGACCTGTCTAAACTCCTTTGGAAGCATGCTATACCATATACTTGTCAAATAAATCCTATTAACATAAGATAAAGTTAATTCAATGATCCTTCCTTAAATAAGGCCATGAAATATGCATTGATTGCCACTCTGGGATTAGTTAACTCATGATAATAATCAGTTATGCATGATTTGACATCTCAAGAACTAGTTATGCATGGAATTGACACTTGAACATTGGTTAGCTAATATGATTATTATTATCATGAATTTATTGATACTTAAGACCAATCATGAAGCATGGTAACTTCACATTGACCCATTTAAGCATCCTTCTATGCCATACTTCATTTTACTTGCTTGATCAAGTAGGTCTACTAGGAAAATTAAGCCTAATAGCCTAAATACTTTCACTTGATGGCCACAATAACCTACATAAATCTTTAAAAACATAAAAATATGGTGATTTTGATACATGAATCAATGTATTACATCATTAAATGGGTCTTCTTGAACAAAAAACATCTACAAATTGGTCAACATAGTTCACTAGGTCAATATATCTTGAATGTCTATAGATTGGTTATTTTTAAGAGAGTAACAAAGGCATTTATATTCATGTTTTTCCATCATCTAATGATTTAAGGATGAATAAAATGTGATAAATAAGCATCTCCAATGATTGGAATCAACTTAAATAGCTTTGTACCTCTATTTTTTCTCTTTTTCCTCTTAAACCCCTATTTTTTACGATGTCCATATAGTTTCACACATCACAGTATCATTCCCAAGATTGTATCTAAGTGTACTTCATGTTTATAGTGGTTGTTAGGTGATTCATGGGTCCTTAGATGTAATAAACTTGAATTTTCTCCAAATTGGTATATATTAGGGTTTAGGGAGGGTTTTGGAGGTAAACCTTCTTAACTATAGTTCATAAAGTACAAAAATCCAAACCAAAACTTATTTACATGGATATTTATTCCATAAAATCGTTAAAATTTATTGAGAATCTTAGGTTCCCATATAAAGAGTTTGTAAATATATATACGTAGAGAAGTTGAATTGTTGGGTTTCACAAGCATTCTGGTCCTACTTATGGTCTTAATGATGGTTAATAAACCACATTTTCTCAAAAAACATGAATCCTTAATGTATTTAAATTTCATAGGGTTCCTCAAATCATGATAAGATAATTTCATCAAACTCTTCCTATGGTGAAAGAAATGAACATTGAAATAGGTGGTTCAAATGGGTGTCTAAACTGTAAAGTTTGAATTAGCTCCTTGAGACCAAAAATGGATCTTTCATTTTCTTCCATTATTTTTATCTAATTATAATACCTCCTATAACACTTGAACCATCACCTTAAACATTTTCATGATGTCATCTTACTTTGTAGTGCTTGAAAGTGTCTTCATGTGGTGTAGGCCTTAGGCCTAAATACTAAGTTTCAGGATTTAAGGCACCTGTAAGAGTATATGATGGTTAAAACCTCTCATAATTCCTTATTTCCCATTTTTTTCTCACTCCTAAATTTTTTCTAACTACTCAAAATCCACTATGACTTCATGGTCTCTTAAGATTGCCTATGTGTGGATTGAAATAATACAAGACTGTAAGCTTCCTCATCCAAAAACATATTTTATGTATTTTGAAACCCCTAAAACATGTTATCATAGTGATAACACTCATTGTTCTATCTTGAAGGTTACCTTGTGCTCTGTATGTCCTAATTCCAATAGCCTAGGATTTCTTGTAATCATAGTTTGAATAGCCCTTGGTCTTCAATTTGGTGACTTTAATCTACTAAACTAAGTTATTATACTCATCAAATATTTATAATCTGCCTCACCATTCCTCAATCTATATTATGACTTGAAACACTTTGCTTATCACATGGATGACATAATTATTAGTATAGTATACATGCCTGCTTA
This sequence comes from Torreya grandis, assembly GCA_037957365.1. NCBI lineage: Eukaryota > Viridiplantae > Streptophyta > Pinopsida > Cupressales > Taxaceae > Torreya > Torreya grandis. The sequence goes on from JARHVA010002009.1 coordinate 306,734, forward strand.
CATATGCTAGCCCTCAAGTGAATTGTGTATTCAAAAAATGAATATAATTAATCTACCACAACATATTAAGACACTCTTATCATAATTTTTTCATCCTCACAAAGTTTCACATGATGTTAAAACCCTTTTTCTGATGCTTTAGACCTCAAATAGGCATCATGGCCTCAATTCTAACTGTCAATAGACTGTATGAGTATTGTGATAAAATAGTTATTATTTAAATTATAGGTATGATCTATATAATGACATAGGAATATTTATGTAGTCACAATCATCATTTTTACCAATTTTGAAGGCATAATTATACATGTAGATGCTTCAAAATTACCAAACTTCTCTAAGACTAGCTTCATGAATTTGACTATGTGTGGACTATGTTTTCATGAGTTGCCAGACCTTCAGTAGAGATTAAGATATTGATCAATATTTAAAAGATATAAATTCGCCAATTTAATTTAGATATGACTTCAAAAGTTTCCTCCTTGAATGAAATATATTTGAAGTAAACCTATGTAGGGTATGTGATTGTGTCAAACTAATTGTCCCTAATTTGTCTATAGGTGGACATTTCAAAGATTTAATTTAGAGTTAATATTGCTTATAATGAAATTTATTCACACCCTGACCTATTTCACACATCATATTATACATGAATATTCCATGTGACATGAGAATCCTCCATTAGATCACTCTGCTCTAATTCTCTTCATGCTTGGAGGTAGGTTTGTCCTTAGAAGGCTATAGATGACTCTTCATGAGGTGAATAAATATGATATTTTTCAAATGAACCTCATGTTTTGTCATTATTAATGATCCTAAGTTATTTTAAAACATGGAATAAAATTTATTTAACCTAAATAACATGACAACACCTCACAACCTTAATTTGATCTAGCACTGACATACTTGAAGATTTTTTAAACATTGTTATAGAAAAAGTTTCATATGGAAATGTATCCTATCATTAGTATTGAGTTTGATTCATCCTTAAGATCCACCTTTGATCCAAATATCATATGCATCACCTTATAATACTATGTTCTTCATAGACAACACTCCACCTTTAAGCATACAGACCTTTCTTCATCATAATATTGACTATGTTTGACATTTTTTAACCTTTGTGCGGAGTGTGAATAGTTTCTAGGTATTAAAAATCACCAAGATACTTATTCTTATTTCATTATAATGCTTATTCCTTCCTTGAAGTTCTTATTGAGTTCAATTCTCCCTCCTAATAGGCAAGTTTCTTCTTGTCTACAACTTTGATTTCATTCCTCTTGGCATGACTATAAATAAAGAGTCATATGTTGCTTGTATGGATTATGAAAGGAATTGGTTGATATCAAGAGGTAAAATTTTCTCCAAGACTCTAATTGACCTTCCATAGTCCATATATTTCTTTGATTAAACCCAAATAGCCATAATATCTTTGAGTAGTATTGACAACAAGAAAAAATCCATTACCTTAAATAATTCAAAATTACCTTAAATTATGCTAAAAAGAGACTTATAATGCTTATGTTTGGAATTATTGATCTTCAATATGTGTTTCCCTCCATGATTTACACGATGACTTCTAGGGTGTTTTATTTGAGATGGATTGGATTTCTTTAACCCCTTGTTTATCCCTTAAAACAAATTCATTAGTTTCTCAAACCTTGCTTTAAGATGACTATTGTAGGTGGAGATTTGGAAACATCAAATAGGCCTAGTCATCCTTTTGAAAAGATTATTTGTATACTTTAGTGTCATCTTGGATTCCTCCATGAATCCATCTAAATCATCCTCCTCACAACCTTTTAGACCTTATTCTTTTGTACTATGAAAGAATTCCTCATATGGCAACCCTGTCCTCCTTGTCTTATATGGTTTGAGATAGTCCTTAAACCTTGAGAAGGTTTATGGTATAGCTTATGAACCTATCATTAATTGAAAGAAAATAAGGGAGATAATTCAACCTCCAAGATTATGATATTTATATCTTTTAGTCTCGTCAAAACATCATTTCCTTGAAACAAATCCTTGACTGAGTTTGACCTGGTTGTAGATGTAGATTCGTCAATATTTTATCACTCTATAAGGTAAGCATAATCATAGTTTCAAAAACAAAATGATTTATAGCATCCTTGAATCTTCTTGATATTGGATCAATGAGGTGTAAATCAATGTCTAGGTGCTAAGATGATAATGGATGATGGGAAACATTTAATGGATATGGAGATGGAACACTTGCAATAGTGAAAAGTTAGTGATAAGACTGTGTTTGGGTAAAAACATGATGGAGGTGAAATGAACATGAGTCCAAAACCTATAAATTCATAAAGTATTCAAGATAGAAATGAGCATATAGATCAAAAAACACATGATCATGGATGAAAACTCTTAGATAGAATGTGTTGATGCTTGACAACCATGGATCATCTATTGAACCGTACTGACCCTTAAATAACCTACAGACTATAAATTATTATTTTATTCCTTCTTAAGCTCCATATGACTATAAAATGTGTTGAAATAAATTGAATAATATCATGGAATGATGGCTCATTCCCCTGATAAACTCCACAAACCTAATTTTTTCTGTCATGATGCCCAAATGAGGAGAAATCTCAAAAAACTAGTTACTTGCTTGGATGAAGAGCGCATAGTGAGTGCTTTATCTTGTTAAGAATGGTTCATGAAGGAGAGATGAAGAGAAACTAAGAACCAATTACCATATTTGGCATCTCTCTTGAACCCATTCCTCTACCCTAAATTTTAGACCTTGAATTTTTCTCTCATGGTTTTACATCTAAAAACTTGAAGAGCTCTCTTGATGGGCAAAGAAGCTAGATGGATGTAGAGAACTGATTTGGAGTCTATATGGAATACTTTTATCTTTAATCTATTTTGGAACACCTTCCATTTCTTTATCTTTAATCTCTTGACCTCATTCATATGGAAAAGGCCATATATTTCCATACTCCCTTCATGAAAACACATAGAAAAGGCCTTTCTTTTGCATTATCTTCATATTTCAAGTTTTAAACTTCCAATTTATGGCATATTGAGGAATACCACCAGTCAAAGTGTTTATTAAGGCAAGTATTAAGTCTTTTGACATCAAATAAGAACAATTTTTGGCATGTGGGAACTCCTTAAGACCCAAACTATTCTTTAGATTTGCACGAAGAGATAATTCCAAGGCATGAAACTTTTTAATTAAGTTAATGATATAAATATGAAGTAAATGAAGGTATTATGGATGATTTAGTGACTTTTGACTCCAAATTTATCATTTAAAGGCTCAAACCCTCACTTTCAGGTAGTATACACATAGTTTTACAAAGAGAATTGTCACTAAATGTTATGAAAATTATCTTAGAGACTTATTTAGGTCCAAAATAGGATTCTATATGTATTTAACACACCTACTAAGCTTATAATCCATTTCATACTTGAATATTCTGAATAAACTCATAAGAAACTCATCACAAGTTGAAACTAAGAGAGACCATGACAAGAAATTGAAACTTAGTCTATTGACATGACAATCAAAGACATCTTGATGATCAAACACATCATCCAAGGATTTAGACAACTTGGACATAAAAATTTTTTAATGTAGGGCTTGGCATTTGGCCTTGACAAGCCAAATTACAAACATTATGATCATGTGAAAATAGATAACTATAGACATAACCTAAAAGCATTTCATACACTTACAACAATAGTTTTAATGTTACAAATCCTCTAAGTACTAAAAAAAAGGAAATTCAAACAATATGCTTGGTAATAATAATTTATCTATATTCACATCCAGTCATTTCCATGGCAATGTTGTTAGTAAATTGAGTAACCTTGATTTGTAATGATGTTCTATGCCCATTACTGATCCATCTTATCTTTTTGTGCAACTTATTTCCTGATCAATTCTCCAAGATTTTAACAAGGTCATCATGTTCATATCATTTTCCTTGTCTCAATCCTATGAACATGCCTAGTTTGATAGATTAAAAAACATAAAATTTAGTGACTAGGCTTATTTCGTCTCTTGGTTACCAATACACCTAGAAAACAAAAAACAAATGGTCATAACTATGTTTAAAATATTTAATTTTCCTAAAACTGTGCTATTATTAATTTTTATGTTTCCAATTTTAAGCTAAAAAAAATTCAAAAATGCATGCTACAATATTGCCAATGTATAAATGCAAAAAGGAAGCCTGACTAAACTTACTCAATGCCACTACAAGGATATTTATCTCAATCCTTGTCTGGTGATATTTTATCTTTCAACTTGTGAATTTTATTTTGAATTAATATCTCCTCAAACATTTTGCTCCTAATTTTTATGCTATGTTATTTGGGGTGATACATTTTGTTCTTACGTCTACCAGTGGCTACTCTAATTCAATCCCTTCTTACATGCATGGCCTTAAATATTTTCCTAATACCAAAAGAGACTTAAAAAAGTTTATTTGGAGAAATAATATGGAATTAGATACATTTTACATCACACATGTTTTATAAATCATAAAGTGGCCTAATGCCTTACCTAATACAAGTTATTGCATCAAATTATTGTTTGATTTTCAATTTTATTGGTTCCTTCAATTCAAAAACTAATTCAATAGTTATTCATGATTTAATCCTGAGACATGACTCTAATATCTTTACTAGTTCATCTCATATAGTTTCTCATTAATGTGTTTATGTATTTCCATCAACTAATTTGAAAATGTAATAGTTATCAATTTCTACTAAAATCAATCATAAATAAATCAATTTATGATGTCCAATAAAATTTACATAAATTATTTATACTGTTTAAGATATATTTTACATTCATTTTGTATATTTTTTCATGCAATTATATAATTTACAATTCTAATCTATAATTTCATACTTTATTATATAATTATTACAAATTCACTGAGACGACTTAAATTTATAAATTTTTCTAAGATTTTTACTCAAACCATGTTATGAACAAATCTAAGAATAAATATACTAACAAATATTCTATTATTAGCTTTTAGAATAAAGCTTTATTTATATGTCAATATTCATAACAATTATTTCATCTACATTGAATGATTATAACGCTCCCTCGAGATACATAATGAATGAGATTAAGTTTAATTCACTTCCTATCAAGTGTAAGACATTATCTTTCACAACTTTAGCACAAGCAATAGATTGATTACTTCATAAACTTTTACAAAGTTAATAATCTAAAAAAAAGTCCTATGTTATTGGTATTTAGCCTCTACACCACTTATCTCAATACAAAACATAAGTCCAACATGTTTAACTTTATGATGGGTTTCTAGAGAGGCATTCATCACAATCAATCAAATAATTCATAATTTCAATATGCTTGGCAATCTATTTTCTATAAAGTTATATAAATTGGTTTTTACAATCATAAAATACTGATTTCATGTTTTTTTACTTTGCTACAGACTCTACCAACTCTATCCTCTATATTCTTAGGGACTTGGCACCATGGGCCTTTGTTATTCTAGAAATCATATTTTCACCATAATTCTTGGAAATTATTGTTATATAAATATCATGGTGATCCATCCTACCTTAATATCATTGATTATTGAAAATAAATTTGTATTAGTTGACCAAAAATAAGTTGTAAAGTTGTCTTATACTTTTTGAAATGAGTACAAGTTATTCCAAGAGGAAAATAAACAAGTGAAGGATAAGAATTATCAATAAATACTTGATCACCTCAATTTAATCATGGATAATATTGTCAACATGTAAAATAATTTGGCCCACATTAGTAACCCGATTGTTCAAGGCTTATTTTGGGTAGAGGATATATGCAAATTTTTTATGTAGAAAGTTCATGAACAATTAGTGTCAAAGGAGGAATACTAATCAACTTGAAAATAATGTGTAATGAGATTGATATGAGGAAAAATACAACAAAATATGCTTAAATACAAAAAAATGAGAACATGTAAATCCTTTATAATCTATAGGATTGCCACCAACCATCATATTAATTTAATAATTTTGTACAACACACCACATGGAATAGTTTGAAGTTGTTAAAAAGTTGGTTTATAGTAGCATGGGGGTGCAGACATAATAAGTTGGTAAAACCCATGTGCAACCATAAACTAGTATAATTTATTTAAAATATTTGTATTGGTATACTAGTAAAAATTAAGGTATCAATATGAAAGGGTTTCTAAATATTAAGAGTATGTGTTGGTCAAATCCAAAAATATGGAAAATAATTGTAATCTAGTGGTTGCATGTGTTTAAAACATATTTTAACTAGTGAGACTCATGTGCACATTGGTCAAGGAATTGGTAGAGATAATCAAGGAATTTTGATGCCATTGTAGAGGTAAGGCCCACATATTATTATTCTACATACATAAGATAATCATTGCAGCCAACCATAAGAACATATTTAGTACATGAAATCCCTTACCGAGAAACTTGTAGGATCAATAACAATGAATTTTGGGTGGGCCACCAATCTCAAGTTTGAGGAGATCGCTTCTAAACTTATTTTGGTTGTTAGTAAAAAAATCAAGGCTAAGAATAGTGAGAGCCTTTGAATATTAGGGAGGGGGAATATTTAAGAAGATAGTTTCATATAGTAGTTTGGATAGAGTACTGGAAATATTACTATATCAATAATAACTACCTGGTTAAGGTCATAACTTTTTGATCATACTTTTCAATTTCAAACTGAAACATCACAAAGGGAACTAGTTTAGATGCCCAAGAAGGTTTTAAGACCATTTTTTTTTAAATGGCCTAACAAAATAAAATAAAAAATATAATTAAAATATTAAAATCTATATTTGTATTTTTATGAGTTTCATATCTTGAAAAAACCTCTCAAATGTTTTGGTGAATACTTATCATTATTAAATTCCATATCAAATTATTTCTTTTTTATTTTTAATGTTTATTTTATGCTTAAAATAAATATTAAAAAATAACATCCAGATATAAAAATTATAATAATATAGTATCACACCTATCCTTAAAGATTAGTGCATGTTGTAACTTCACATTTATGTTTAGAAATTGATGCCCCCATTTTATACTAATCTTTACTTCAAGAAAAACACACACACACGGTTAGATTCATTACCTTAATTTTGATTAATTACTCTTACACCACATTATTACCTTAAGTTTGATTAATTACTCTTACACCACATTATTTATTTAAAGTTAGTGTGTTGTCCATCAAAATCGAGATTATGATTCTTTGTGGGAGGTAATAATTTGAACGATTGATAGTGTTTATCGCTACCTTCAACGTACTATACTTAAAACACTTACCTTATTTAATGAAGTATTGCATATCTCTAAATAAACCGGGTCTGTTACAAAAGAATACCCAGATGCTGACATTTTATATAATTACTGCAATTCACCATAATTTCTCCTTTAATGGAAATGTCTGTGTAAGCACAGCTATATTCAACTTAAGTATTGTGTCTTTAGAGGCGGAGCGTGCATGTGCAACCCAAAGAGTGGAGTGGTCGAGGTAACATTATGATCATCCATGCAGTGGATTCATTGCCTATGGGAGAAGAAGAAGCAGTGTATCAGCCTTCCCAAACCAAAGTGCAGATTGATGAGGGGTCATTTAAAGCAATTATGACATATAAACCAAATTTTCATTTAGATTTTGATGTTACTGCGAACTACTTTTATGCATATAATTCCATACTAAGATTTCTTAACTATCACGCAAATGGTATCATGAATGCACGTGTTTCAACAAAAATAAATCCTTATAGGTCAATTTAAGCTGTCATTTGTAATAGGAGTGCCCTAAACCTCTGATAAAGATGTTTGAATAAAAGTTGTTTCCCTTTGATGACAGTGAGTGAAAAATTTGTGACACTAGTGACAGTTACGTAACTATTAGCTCAGCGGTAGACACAAATGAATGATAATCGTTGGATCACAGCTTGGCTCTCTTGGGTCTCAATAACTCTCAATTAACCAATCAAAATTAAATGAGTTTTTATTAAGTCAACACTGTCTTTATCATTAGATATCATCCTATATACAATTACAGTGAAGGTTGGGTGTGATTGCAAGCCTATATTTAACAATATTCTCTTCTCCGCGTTTGAAACTGGGTTTACTCTCGCCGGAAATTCTTATTCAATTTGTTCAGAAATTATTACTGTATTTTGAAGTACATGGGACTCTCCAGAATCTCGTTGGGTGCAAAGCAAATACAGGTGCAATCTGAGGGCTATAAGTATGCCTATCCTCTTGCTGCAACCTGCAACACAATCCTATCCTCTTCACTTTATTCATAGCAGCCATTCAGTGTTTCCCTTCTCTTCTTCCATAAGAAAGAAATGATGAACAGATTCATACGTAGCGGGGTTGGCATTTTAGGTCATTAATAAGTTTCCAAGTTACAATTTATATGTCAAATCTTATTCTAAAATTACAAGTGATATTTATGAATGAGATCTGCTTTCTATTGACTGGTGTATTGGTTGTGTTTGCGAGGCAGGAACTGCATTTGCTTTGTTTATGTATGGAGCACCAATGTGAGAATTTTTGATCTTCGATTGGAATCAGAAGTTATATTGAAGAATGATACTCAGATACTTGTAATCAATATTATTCATTAAGTTTGTTGTATTAATGTTGATACATTAATTGCAGAAGTACCTTCAGGAGAGTAATGTTGAAGAAGACAACAGGAGATATGGCTGGCTTACCCTATGCAACAGGGCTGTTCAACTGTCTTGCGTACACCTGGTATGGATCTCCTCTAATTAGCAATGGATGGGATAATGCTCCCGTCATGGCTGTCAATACCACCGGGATTCTTCTTGAGTGCTGCTTCTGCACCATCTATCTCTTTTTTGCACCACCTAAATACATGGTATATTATATCTTTCCGAGATAAGTTTTATAGTATAATCCATTCGTTAGCTTAGCTGTTTAGATAACATGCAACTTGGATGAATGACACGGGATGGCAGAGAAGAATGGCAATGATGATTGTGGGAGTGTTGATGGTTTTTGCAAGTATTGCAACAATTTCCATGTGGGGTTTGAATGCCCATAAGAAAGTGATTGTAGGAACTACAGGAATGGTGGCCTCTGTCATTCTCTATGGATCTCCACTCTCTGATATTGTAACCTCATCTGACTCATCATCATTACTAATATAAGTAGTGCCTCAGGTACATATTTATACTTATAGTGATGATATATTTGTATTCTGATACAGAGGGTGGTAGTTCGGACAAAGAATGTGGGGTGCATGTCATTCTACTTCGCATTGTTCGCTTTCCTCGGCAGTGTTTTGTGGTTGGTGTATGGTGCTTTGAGCAGGGACATTCTTATCATGGTAATCATACATTCACCATTCTACTTCACAAAACGAAATTACGATAATAACATCTCTCACTCAATTCAATCTGAAGTCATTTCATTTGTTTAATGCAATTGCAGGCTCCCAATTTTCTTGGAATACCATTGGCTTCAATTCAGATGATAGTATATTGCATTTATAACCGAAAGAAGCGATTAAGGATTGAGGCTGAGGACCAAAAATCTGAAGTAGTTATTGGAGCGCAATTAGAGAAGCTTGAGGATAAAAATATAGCTATAACAAAGTTCCCCTCGATTCCTCCACTTGACATCGAAATGCAGTTGGAGCAAACTATGATTTAATTTGAGCTTCTATTTGAATACTGAAATTTTTTATAAACTGTATCATTATTCTTTCTGATTATGTTTATGTTTCAATGAGATTTTTCTTTTTTAATATATTTAATTATGAGATTAACGAGTCCACACTCCATTCAAGACAAATACATCCTTAACAGTTGGCGGCATATTTACTTTATTTCCATATTATTTATGTTGCTGGATACAGTTCAGAAATATTTACATTTTATGAGCCTTCAACATGTACATTTTATTGTATGGTATTGAGCCTACAAATGGTCTTCAAGCTTTTAAAGAGATAAAAGGTCAAAAGATTATTTTTAGATTAAAAACAAAAGGGTCTAGAATTGGGGGTAGTCTAAAAAGATAATTGCAATGGATATGACATAAGGGAAGTTACACCTTCTTTAAGAACAAGTGTAGAACTCACTAAATTTTAGGTGGTATTAGATTGTATAATTATAATTATAATTATAATTTTATATATATATATATATATATATATATATATATATTAAAAAATAAAAAATAAAGATTGTAATAATATATAAATGATAATAAATATATGTTTTATAATATTAAATAAAATCAATATAAAATATTTTTCGGTAGATTAATTTATCTTTTATTTTTAAATATTATGTTAAAAATAATTATAAGTGGCTTAAAGATCGATTTTAAAACTTTAAATAAATTTTTTATATTCGATTCTATTTTTAAATCTTCAAGACCTCGTTACAATTTATCTTCCATTAATTAAATTTTTAATAAATAAATTAATTAATTAATTATATTAAATTTTAAAATAAAATTAAAAAAATAAAATAAAATAAATAAATAAAAATATATATTTTCACTAACTTAATTGATATAAAACTTGGTGAATAAATGTTAAGATAAATTAGTAGATTTTATTGGGATAAGTCTAAAAATCTTATAAAAAAATATATCTGTTTTTTAATTTTTAAAGAAAATTAAACCATTAGCACCATTGTGTTTCTTTTAGCTTCAATATTTCTGCACTTCTTTCAATTTATCAATAGGGTCAGTTTTCAAGTCAATTGTTTAAAAGATATGGCTGTTTTCCTTGTCTTTCACTAGAAATAAATGATGAACATATCAATCATATGCATCAGGCTTGGATTTTTAAAAGATATGGCTGTTTTCCTTGTCTTTCACTAGAAATCAATGATGAACATATCAATCATATGCATCAGGCTTGGATTTCATGTCATTACACATTTTCAATGATACTCAATATGTTAAATATTATTCTAAATTAGAAGTGTTATTTATGAATGAGATACTTTGTATTGATTAGTGTAGTGATTGTATGAATTGTATTTGCTTTGATTATGCATGTAGCACAAATATAATTAGTTTAACTATTTTCAAAGTGAATTGGAATCAGTAATATCAATGAAGAATAATCTATTTCTAAGGAATATTATCGATTAAGTTATTTTCATTAATTTTCAAAACATGGAGTGCATTAATTACTAGAATAAGTATTTATTATTATTAGGTAGATGATAAATTAGATGAGTACATTTATGTTTTGTTGCACATAATTAGAGTAGTCTAGTTTAGTTACGTCCAATTTGGCACGATTAGAGGATTCCAATTTAATGTTAGATTTCCTTCACTAAAGATAGATTCAGATTTGTGTGTTTTTAATGTAAGAAAGTATTCAATTATTATTTATAAGTATTCATTTATATAATTATATAGTATATATATATATATATATATATATATATATATATATATATATATATATATATATTCAATTTTTCTTCTATTCATTTCTTCATATGTTGCTTCATATTTTGAATATCATATTAGATCTAATCTTAGAGTGAATGAAGAGAGTGTGAGGGTCAGGTCATGGATAAAATAAACTTAAAACTCTAAAATAGAGCGTTATCTTGAAGTGGACGAAATCAATATTTTCATAAATCGCTAGCCAAAAGGGTGAAAAAATCATGATGATGGAGAAGTTTGATGGATAAGACTTCCAATTATGTAAGGTGAAGATGAATATCTTACATTTAGGATAATATTTGTTAAAAATCGTTAATGGGACTAGATTGAGTCCCATTAATGTCAATGTTTTAGTCATGAGATTGTTCAACCGAAAGGATACATAATAGTTGCATGTAAGAAGTGTAAAATCCTCAAAGGAGGCTTCGGATACATTGTATCAATTTTTTAGATGGAGGATGTGACACAAGGATTGTACCTATGAATTAAATTATTACATCTACATATAGTTGATGAAGAATCTATCTCATCATACAAAAAAAATATCAAATATATAATGAATTAGTTGGTCACAATTGGTTCTCTAGCCTTATAAGATGATAGTATAATGATTCTTATGGGGATTAGTCCATAGCCATTTGAAATCTTGGTCATATTTTTGGGCAAAAAATATGATCCTAAACTCTATAAAGTATGTGGGTTATTACTTTAGGAGGAATTGAGAAGAAAAAACATGGTAGTGAAGTTTAAAACTCTCATTGCCTTGTATGTTGGAAATAAAAACTACATGAAGAAGGAGAAATAAATGACCACCAAAGGTGAATTTTCTTCAAATAAGAAGAGATTAAATTGTCACTATTGCATGAAGGTAGGTCACTATGTAATGTAATGTTAAAAGAAAGAAACAAATCTTGCTAGATAAGATGTGGGACTTGCGTCTTGAAACAACCTCCAGAATTTAGAGAAGTTGGCTCTTCTTTAAATAAAGTAAATACTGGGAAAAGGGATAGGAATTTCAATATAAACATAATGCAAGAAAGAAAATCTCATCTATGGCAATGCACCTGAATGTAATTCAACCTGAATCCTAAGCATAGTGAGACTATATGTAGGATTCATTTACAATTAAGATCAAACAAGTGCATGATCAATGTAAAAGATGGAAACAATAGAAATAGAGGCTCATAGCATAGACTTATTTTGCTAAGATACAGAAAATGTCAACAAAGGCATAGGGTTTAATCTTCTTATTTGAATTTTCCAATCACATAAGAGGCATAGAAACACGTACAGTTATGTAAACCTTCAAATTCAATAAAATGAGACAAAAGCAAATGACATTCCTAACAACAGTTCTAGAAAATCTACAGTCTAGACTACTTTTGCAAATGACATAGATAATATCAACAAAGGCATAGGGTTCAATCTTCTTATTTGAATTTTCTAATCACATAAGAGGCGCAAAAACATGTACATTTATGTAAACCTTCCTACTCAATAAAATGAGACAAAAGCAAATGATATTACTTAGCCATAGCTCTATAAAGTCTAAACTTGTTAAAATAATTATCTCTTAAAAATTCTCTCTGATAATGGATCTTTCTTCTTTTTAATGATCTCTGCATCTTTATTTATAGCTTGGATTCACTCCGGATTATGGGCTCATTCCCAATCTAATGGCCCAAATGAAATCTTCACCTAACTGAACTACCAGTTCATTGGCTGAAACAGATTCCCTGACACTCCCATCTCTTGAATGTTATGTGACACTTAGCCAATTTCCTCTTATTACTTAGCAAACACTAGAGGATGACACTTGTCATGTTGCACAACACCTATTGAAGACACGTGCCTTATGTCTTTGCCTAGCCATGTTTCACCTTTGACACTTGTCACTATTTGCTTCTTCAAAACTTCAACAGCTTAAAAGAAAACAAGATCATGGCATTCATTTTAAAATGGACACTAAGATAGGTGTCAATCTCTACTTCTTCATTAAAAGACACATGGAAATATCCACTTTTCTTACCTGGGTTACATGGTGATCTCTACTGCTTTTAGTTGCCTTTTTAGAAACCTGTAGAAGATGACACGTGGTGGTCTCTGCTTTACTCTGTTTATACCATAGAAATAATTTGGGTCTCATTTCACATTTGCATGGATAGTGACACCTGGTGGCTTTCGCTCACTTAAAAAATAAAACTTGGGACCCACCACAGCCTTTGCTATATCAGCGAAGTAAAGATGAAGATAATTCAAACCGCAACACATGGTGGCTTTTGCTTTCTTTTCTGGAGTATGTGGCAGCTTCTATCACTTTTAAAAAAGCAACATTGAGACCTTCCATGACTGCCACTTGGCACTTTCTGCCTAATCTTGATACTTAGCTTTTGAAACCCTTCACTGGAAAGAGATGAAATGCGAGTGCTGATATGAAACCACAGACGATGACACTTGGCACATTTTGCTGAGCCGTTATGAGACATGTGACACATTTTGACCAACTCAAAGAACATATAGAAGATGCCTTAGATGATGACACTTGGTAGTTTCCACTGAGAAGGATGCTTCACACGATGACACTTGTCAGCTTTTGCTTTTCCCCAACACTTAGACAAAATGAATCAAAAGAGAAATAGAGCCTATGCTCTGTGTCAACAATCTACCATCTCAGACCATAGTATATGAAGGTAAAATTTTGTGGCATGTGACTAAAAATAGAATGCAACATAGAGTAAATTTTTACTCTACAGTTACTGGCGACCCTGAGGACTATTGGGCCTGCTCAAAAAGAACCCACAACTCCCGCTAGACCAAAATTTCAAAATCACAGCTTCAACAATGATATTTGGCAGGTGGACCACTCTTCATTAGATAACCCTTGCTTATTCTACAATTCATTGAAGGCCAAATCAAGGTTAATGATATCCTTGTGTGAAAAATTTTGCAAAATTTGAATAGTAGCCTTCAATTTGAATTCGAGTTGGGAAATAGGAACCAAGACAGCTTCTATTTCAGGGACTGATGAATTATCCTTGAGATCCTAGAAAATTGTTTGATCATTTTGTTTGGTCAACAGCAACAGTTCAATTTATTTTACCATTTACATGGTATTGTCATCAGGAAATGGAGAAGGAAGACCTAATTGCACTAGATCTTCAACATGCTACTTCATTTCATTGATTCCTTCCTTCATGACATCCATAAGCTCCTTTCAACTATTGGCTATAGAATTGCAATTGAGAACCTCATTTACTCGCTTGGCAGTGACCATTTTGTCATTGATTCTTGCTATTGACAATGTTGCATTTGTTGCATCATACAGTGTTTGCAGCAACGTTTGTGAGTCCATTACTCTCTCAGAGACCATAGCCAGAGTATTTACAACTGAACTCTCCACCTTTTTTTACAATTCTTGTGCATTTAGCATGAAGGTGAGAGATGGTCTGAGCTGAATAATCTCTGAAGAGATTCTCTTCCACATGGATTTGTATAGCTCCCTTACCAGACTTAATACTCTGACACTCTTTAGCCTGTTAGGCAGCTCTAGTGTCAATTGTGTTGCTCTTTGTTGCTCTGAGTGAAATTGGGCTATTATGACCACAGTGTTATTCTATTCAACCAACAGCTTTTGTTGTAATTGGGTAACCTACAATAGGTGCTCCTTGCTCTTTTCTTGCAATGCTAATTTTTTGCATCTAAGGGTCATCACCACATCTTTTACCTGTGTGAGCCCTACCTTTAAAGAATCATTTTGGGCCTAAATTGTCTGGTGCATGTAAAGAGAAATAGTATTTTGCAACTATTTATTCAAATTCTCTATTTCATTAATTTTACTATTAATCTTTGAGGTCAAACTTTTATAGTTTGCCTTTTCCTTGGCTAGCTTCGCTTCCATCTTCTGTAGCCTTCTTGATATCTTCAAGTAGTCTTCAGTAGCTGCAGAAGTAGATTCTGTTAGTAGCTCAACTTTGTTCTGTGGCCTGAAGAGTGACACGTCGACGGCTACTGCATTCATTGTGTAATCCTCTGGTTGCATTTGCTCAGCTAGTTTTGTTACATTTGGTGACAAATGAGTCACCGTCAATTACTACTGGATGGGGTCAAATTGTGACCACAAATGGGGTGTAGCCAAAGCTTTATTCTCCTTAATCTTCTTCTTCTCTCTTGGGGCTTCCCTTGCCTTCCTAGTAGCATCTGATTGGGTTTGGAATGTGGAAGGAGAGGCAATGTGCCCACCCGCAAAAGGATGTCCTTATGGTAGACCATATTGAATAGCCAGTTGTTGGCTATGGGAAATCTGAGGGAAAGGTTTCTTGGGAACATAAGGGGAGAAATAAGGTAATGCTAAGGCTTGAGGTGGTACTAATTGGATTTCTAAATATTTGGAAGACATTCAATGTATTCGAGAATTTTTGAAAACTTTGAGAATTTCTGAGCTGTTGACTACATGTTCAAAGAACACTTATTTAAAAGAAAAGCATAAAAACAACAAAATAGGAAAACAAAGCAAAATTAAAACAATATGGAAAGGGAAAACTACCTAACTACATTAATGAAGCATATCTATCTCCCTCTAGGATCAAAAGCAAAATTTCTAAATTCTCTTTCACGACAAGTCAATTTATGTTTCCATACAAGTGATTGAATTGGGTATGGCTTTGGTGAATTGCCCTTGGTGTATGCCTCATTGATTTTCCTGTATTCAAGTGAGTCTGAGTCAAACATGCTTCCAACATATATAGAATTTTCTTATTCTTGGAAGCTCATCGAATATCTGCTCTTGATATTGGCATGTCTTACTAGGAAATGAATTAATGACTTAATTCCTTCTGCTTCAAACTCTAGTTCTATTGCATGATCATCCTCCTTAATAACTTCAAAATTACCAATATCTTGAAAAGATAATTCTGAAGGTTTTCAATAATTTTTCACATGTAATTGAGGCTCAATGTTGTTCTGCTTATCTATAACTGGTTCATAGCTATCTTGAAAAATGGTATAACTAGACTCAATGATTTCAAACAAATCATTTAAATCATGGTCCAGGAATTGTCCACGCTCCTCCTCATCATCTTTTAAAGTAACAAGAAAGTTAGAGATTATTTCTTCTTCATTAGGGGTCAATATATATAATTGTGATTTCTCACTAGGAATTTGGAATTCATAAGAGACCCAAGGATTAATAGAAGAGGTATCTTTTGACTTTTCTTCCTCCAGAACATTTGGAATTCTATGATATTCATCAAGTATAATGTAAGTGCCTAAACTAATGGATTCATAATTTCCATATGGATCACTTTGCATCATAGCTAATAAATGATCATTTTCTTCTTCTTGATTATACCTAGTCCATTCACCTAGCTCTTCGATAAAGACCCTCCCTTCTTTATTCATCATAGCATGGGGTGCCTCTAACTTTGCAGTTAGCTCATTAGTGATTTGATCCTTATATAATGGCTTAGACAATATCTCATCTTTGAGCCATATTTGGTTCTTAAGATGAGATGAGACCAATCAAGGGACATATATCCCCCTATTTTGGCTGTAAACTCTCTTGATAAACATAAGCCAAAAATAAGAGGTATATCTATCACTACTACATCTTGATTTACAATTATATTGGGATAAGAATATAATTTTAATTGGAGTTGTTTGATTCTCCCTATGGTTTGTACTGCTTTGCCATCTAGCTATATGACTCCTTTAGTGAGTGGTTCATACTTAATTCCTAAAGCATTAGCTATCTACTTGGGCATTACTGTGGTACTAGCCCCTAAATCAATCATTGCATTATGCAACAATTTTTTGCCAACTATTAAAGTTAAATAGAAGGGATCTAGTTTGGATTTGCTTATCTCTACTTTATTGTTGACTAGGGTTGCTGTCTGTAGATGGACTGTATCCTTGAGCTTTTCTTTTCCAGCAGTTCCTTCTTTGGTAACAGTACCTTGGGCACTGCTTGGCCTTGTAGAGCTTCTTGTAGTAGTGTCTTCTATTTAGGAATAACCAATAGATCCCATATTGATACTTGTGCTGGAGTCTTCTTCAATTCATCCACCACATTTATTGGTCCCAGAGTCTAAGCTTTTTGAAAATAGGGGTATCTTGTTTTTTCTTGAATTTGGGCTAGAGTCCCTTGATTTTGCACCAGCTGAGGCACCTCTTGTCTGACAGTTGTGTTTCTTTGTCCTTGAAATCAAGGATTCTCCATGACTTGACTATTTACAATCTCAGGTTATTCCATCATCCTTCTCTTTGATTTGGTGTAATAATCAGATTACACTACTAGTTTTTTAGAGGTAGATGCTTCATTAAATAAAATTAATTCTTCATCTTCAACCCATGAGAACAAAGCATGTTCTGGGGCTATTTCTTCCTCTTGTTGCAAGGACATCCCTTGCATTTGAGCCACTAGGACTGAATTTTGCATACCAGGAGACTGGTAGGCTTGATTATCACTAGAACTTGCAAACTAACCATCCATTCTTCTTTGCTCTGCCACCTTTTGTTATAGATTACCCATAAGCCAATCTCTAGGTGCATGAGCATTGTTGCAATGGAAACACCAAGCATTAGTGTTATCTACATAGTTATTTTTCCTTGGAACAATATCCCTATTGAATTGGAAGGAATAGTCAGTGAGGGTGTGGGGACTGCAACCAATTGGTTTGTTGGTTGATGGTTAGTTTGTCTTGGAGGACCCTGATATTGGTTTGACTGAGATGAAAATTTGTTTCCTTGATAGCCTTGATATGGAGGCCTAGAGAAAATATTCTTCTATCTTTTTAGATTGATTAGTTTATTAGAAAATGCCCTTAGGATATTTTTGATATCATCCATCTCAAATGACTGAGTGGGGACAATTTATTTAGTAGATGGTTGAGGGTAAGTGTACATAGATACTGATGGACTTACAGATTTAGGGACTTCTTGAGGTAATGGCAAGGATATTTTTGGGAACATTGGCATAAGAGGCCTTGGAGGTAACTTTGTAGCATCTATTAAATTATTCTCAGCTCTGATAGCATAGTCATAAGCCTTAGGCAAAGTGTGTCCTCTAAGTGACTAAATCATAACAAATATATCTAAATTCAAAGCCATAAGATAAAACACTATGGCCATACATGGTATTGGTCTAGTTGTAACAGGGATTCTATCCCAAGTCTTTTGAAATCTAGAATTGAAGTTAGTCATGGTTTCTTGTGGTCCCCTTTGAATGGTAATTAATTGTTGTAATAAAGAAGACTTATCACCCTTCTCTGCAAATCTTTTGAAGAAAAGATCTCTGAGCTAATCCCATGTAGATATGGTATTTTGGGTCAAAGACCTATACCATTCTAAAGCTTTCCCTTTAAAAGAAGTTGCTAGTAATCTTATGGCCACATTTTGTTGTGTGACAACATGTATAGCACATACATCTGATACATCTTGAAGATCTTCCTCAGGTGTTTTAAAGTCTTGCCCACTGAATTTGGGTAGAGATTTTAGGGCATTCACTGGGATAGGGTCCCAAATGGCTGGTGGTATTGGGAGGACTAATGGACTACCAGTATTCTAGCTTGCATAATTTCTTGGGGGTATAGGGGCTCCCATATTTGCTATTGCTATTGGTACAAACTGGTTAACTCTTCTTATTTGAATTTTCCAATCACTAAGAGGTGCAAAAACACGTACAATTATGTAAACCTTCCAATTCAAGAAAATGATACAAAAGCAAATGACATTCCTAATCACAGTTCTATAAAATCTATAGTCTAGACTACTTTTACAAATGACACAAATAATATCAACAAAGGCATAGGGTTCAATCTTCTTATTTGAATTTTCCAATCACATAAGAGGCATAAAAACACGTACAGTTATGTAAACCTTCCAACTCAAAAAAATGAGACAAAAGCAAATGATATTACTTAGCCACAGCTCTAGAAAGTCTAAACTTGTTACATTAATTCTCTCTCAAAAATTCTATCTAGTAATGGATCTTTCTTCTTTTTAATGATCTCTACATATTTATTTATAGCTTGGATTCACTTCAAATTGTCGGCTCATTCCCAATCTAATGGCCCAAATGAAATCTTCCCCTAACTAAACTGGCAGTTCATTGGCTAAAATAGATTGCCTGATGCTCCCTTCTCTTGAATGCTATGTGACACTTAGCCAATTTCCTCTTATTACTTAGCAAACACCAGAGGATGACACTTGTCATGTTCTATAGCACCTATTGAAGACACACGGCACTTTCCACGTAACTTATACTCTTTTGTGTCTTTACCCAACCATGTTCTACCTTTGACACTTGTCACTATTTGCTTCTTCAAAACTTCAACAGCTTAAAAGAAAAGAAAATCACATCATTTCTTTTAAAAGGGACATTGAGACAGGTGTCAATCTCTAATTTTTCATTAAAAGACATATGGCAATCTCCTCTTCTCCTACCTAGGTTACGTGGTGATCTCTACTACTTGTAGTTGCCTTTTTAGAAACTTACGAAAGATGACACATGGCGGTCTCCACTTTACTCTATTTATACCATAGAAACAATTTGGGTCTCATTTCACATATACAAAGATAGCAACATTTGGTGGATTTCGCTCACTTAAAAAACAAAACTTGGGACCCACCACAGCCTTTGCTATATCAACGAAGCAAAGATGAAGATAATTCAGACTACAACATATGGTGGCTTCTACTTTCTTTTGTTAGAGTACGTGGTAGCTTCCATCACTTTTAGAAAAGCAACATTGAGACCTTTCGTGACTGCCACTTGGTGGTTTCTGCCTGATCTTGATACTTAGCTTTTGAAACCCTTCACTAGAAAGAGATGAAATGCGAGTGTCGATATGAAACCATAGATGATGACACTTGGTGTGTTCTATTGAGCCACTATGAGACACGTGACACATTCTAACCAACTCATAGAACATATAGAATGTGCCTTGGATGATGACACTTGGCAGTTTCCACTGAGAAGGATGCTTCAAATGATGACACTTGTTAACTTCTACTTTTCCCCAACACTTAGACAAAATGAATCAAAAGAGAAATAGAGCCTATGCTCTATTTCAACACTCTGCCATCTCAAACCATAGTATGCGAAGGCAAAATTTCATGGTGCATGACAAAAAAATAGAATGCAATGTAGAGTAAATTTTTACTCTACAATATCTAATTGAGAATTTTGTATAAATGTTTTCTATGGAAATGATAAAATTAGTAAAATGTTTGGCTTTCAACACATGACACCAATAAATTTTGTCTTTTGTATTATATTCAGACATGATTCTAGGGATGTTCCCTTTAAAGGATTTCATATGTGTATGCATTTACGATAATGTCTCAAGAGAGTGCTAATTGGTTTCTCAATTTTGTTAGGTCCTTCAAAGATGAGTATATAGCCTTAGGAATGATTTTTTTTAATAAAAATATTTGATATTTCATGTTATTACCTACCCATGAAATTTGTATAGATTGGCCCAATGAAGACATCCAAATTCAAAAAATAGCCATTAAGCATGCATAGACATTAATGATATAATCAAACACATGTGATAAAATTGTAACTTTTTGACAATTATCGATACTATCCTGGAAGCAAAAATTAGTGATATGATATATGCAGATAGTTTATTTCAAATATTTGAAGCTTCTTGAATAGACTATGGTGATCCTAAATATTTATCTTTGTAAATTAGGTTATCCAAGATAATAGATGGGTAGATAACTAAGACAAAGTGTGCACAAGATTTAAATGTGTATGAATATTTAGAGTATGCCAAAGTATGCCAAAGTTGATGCTTTCAAGAATATAATTTCAACTTTATGTGTTTAAAACCATCCCACTTTTACTCTAGTATGGAAAATATTAAAAAAGAAATTAAGGACCTATGATTAACCACACTTGATGCTAATATATATGCCCCAAATGTCCTATGTTCTCCATTCCAAACCTATAAGGGAACATGTATAAGTGAATGTCCACTCATAATGAAAAATATTAAATAACATAATTAATTAAATAATTTGAAATTGGAAAGTGAAGGTGTTGTGACTAACACACCTCATTTTCAAAATATAAATTGAGGACCCTCTTTAAGATTCATAATTCAATGATCATGCCTTGTTGTGAAATGAATCAGTCTAGGTCCTTACAAAATTATTATAGAATTATTATCATATTCCCTCCACTTGTAAATTTGAGATTTAATAAAATGAGTTCTAGTTTTGATTCTAAGCTAACCAAGATGCCTAAATATTTCCTAGGTGGCTCTACCAGTCTTATTTATATCCAAATATGAAGGTTGAAATGGACATGTTTGTAGAATAAGAATTTGAAATAGATTAGATCATTTGTTAGTGACCAATATATATATATATATATATATATATATATATATATATATATATATACAAGCAAATCTCAAGAACTAACATACTAAGCTTATTCCCTAGGCTGAGTAATGGTAAACAAACAACAAATAAAAATAGAAGAAAAAACTAAGTTTATACCTTCCTTAGAGATTTGCTTGTAAATTAGCATTAAAAGGGACATGAGCTCATTTTGTATGCTAGAAGTATTTAAAGATTTTTATTCCACATGTGTAACATATCTCTATATAATAAAAAAAACTTTAAGAACTAACATACTAATCTTATTCCCTAGGGTGAGTAATGGTAAACAAACAACAAATAAAAAATAGAAGACAAAACTAATTTTATACCTTCTTTAGAGATTTGCTTGTAAATTAGCATTAAAAGGGACATGAGCTCATTTTGTAGGCTAGAAGTATTTAAATTTTTTTGATTCCACATGGGTAACATATCTCTTTGTCTAAACTAAATTAGGGTTGGCATGCATTGAGAAATGTGAAACTTCTTGATATATTCTTACATAATAATTTCGCAATCAAAAAGCTTATGAAATGAGAGGTATGAGGCTTGTATTTATAGATTTATTGAATCATTTTGAATTGTTCATCACATTTCAAGATGGAGGTTTGAGAATCAATTATCACCCTCATCCATATGGGAGGTCTAAATTTTAAGATATTCCATTAATGGAGACCTAGAGTATGTAAGAGGGATGTAATATATTCAAATGATAACACCTTTGTGTGTGTAAGTGAGGTGTAATAAGTCTTGATTATGTAAGTGAATTTTAAGACATGTGTTGAGTGTGTAAGTGAAGTGTAATACATGTCATAACCTTTGATTTATTCCACACATTACCTTATGATGTCATCCATTTGTGAGGAAATATTCCAATTTTAAATTTAGGAAAATAGGATATTTCAAAAAACTATGGAATTTCCTATTAGAGGAATATTAGGCTTGATTAAGTAGGATCAGTCAATAATTATAGGAATAGTGGATTTTTATAATGTTTATTTGTCAATCAAATATTCATTTAGTTTCCTTAAAGTAATATTTACCAAAGGTTGGTTTGATTTGAGATATGTTTGATAAAATTAATATTGTGGTATGATCCATTACTCCAATTTGGGATGTGTCATTGGGATTTTAGGTTAAAATGATAGTTTTTTGGGTAAGTTATGTCTATTGGTAATTTATAGTTAAATTTATGTCTGATTACGTAAAATCACTCTTGATTGAAATTTAGATACAAAAGTGATTAAAATGAATTGTCTACATACAAATGTTTGAGAAGGTGTTGAGAGACACTAGGCATAGTAAAGTATTCTCAAAATATGAAAATTAATTTAAGAAGAAACTTGATAATTCTTGTAGAATGATGTCCTCACTCTTCTCTTTTAAAACTATGAGTTGATAAACCCAGATTGATGCCCTAAAATGGAGCTTAACTAGCCCTAGATACCCCCTCAAGGTAAAAGTTAGGGGAGAATTTAAAATAGAAAATCTCTTAAAATTAAGAAAAAAAAGAACCATCCATAGGCAAAATAGGTCAAAACAACAAGAATATTGAAGAAAACTAGACAAAAAACTATAAAAGGAGCCAAAAATGAGCCTCTGAGGTAGAATATAATGGTTTGATATGACTCTATGTTTTGGGCATGTGATATAGATATTTGATCATTATTGATGAATGTTTATGACTTTTTATATATACTCATTTGTTGATATATATGATGAGTAGCATATAGATTAGTCATGGAATTCAGGGATCTAATTATATGATAGTAGACAAGAATATTTATTTATGAAACATTACTTGTGAGATTGATAAAACTTGATTTTTGATGTATCACCTAATAATATGCACCATGATATAAAACATAATGGTGGCTAAGTTTTAATGTTCATAAAGACTGACCCCCAACATAATAGATAATCGATAACCATACACCAATGATAAAAACAATGAAGTAATGCTAACATATGCTAATGTATGGAATAATGTATAACTATGTGACATGAAGAACCATGATGATGACCCTATTGGAAAAATGGACTAAGTCAAGGTGACAACATAAAAAGAAAACACACAAACAAGCAACAAAACATAAACTAAAAAGAAAATCCAAATAAAGCATCATGTTGCTCAACCAAAATAAAAAATTTAAAGACATGGAACACACCTATAAATGAATCAAAATAACCTTGGATGACAAAAGCGTAAGAAATTTATTAAATTATAGATGTAAATAACTTAAGATTGAGATATGATTAATCAAGTCATAAGCATAATGTAATAAATAAAAATTAATTTAGATACAAATATATATAACTGAATAATAAGATGTAACACAATAAACTTAAGTGTAAAGAATAATTCACTAAAATTAAGGTAATAAAATAAAAGTAAATAAGCATACCAATAAAAATAAAAATTAAAGAATGTGGATAAACACATACACAAACACATAATCAGAAATAGAGAAATAAGTAATCAATTGATCATTTGTGCATGTGTGACATAACAATGTTACTCTTGGAATTGTTTCTCCTAATATCTAGAGGACAACTATTAGGTTAAGATGGTAATTTGGATAGATGAGGGAATAAAATAAAAATGAAGGGGTGGCTGAGCTATCAAAAAATACCCTATGCAAGTTGATGCTACCTACATAATTTGTTAGATTTTAGGCCAAAGTAGTTCTCTCAAGGAGGTGGGAAAGAAGAATGATGAAAATTAAGACATTTATTAATGAGTAATAATATGAAAGGTATACTCACAAAATAGCGAGGTCATTTAGATAAATCAAAAAAATTATAATGGAAATAAGATTGGCTGAGTTGACCCAAGATGCCCCATGCATCCAAGCCCTGCCTACATATTTTGTGTGGACCTCAGGCTAATGTAGTTCTCATTGAAATGGGATATAAATGAAGGAATGGCAAGTTAAATTATAAATTATCATGTTTAGATAATGGGTTCCCACCCAAAAAATGTGGAAACTGACACCATTGAGAATAGGGCCAAATACCACTAGTGAATAGGATGACAAAATAGGTAAATATTTTGAAGTTTTATATCTCTCATGGATATTTTAAGCCCATTTTTTTATTTTTTTTATTTTTCACCTATTTTTTGGGATTTTCAAATGTTTTAGGGTTTTTCATGTTTTTAGAACAAGATATGTGCATTAATAGTTTCTTAAGTATAAATTAACAAGGGAGCTCACTAAATGGAAAGGGTGGGCTTAAGTTGCTCATAAAATGGTGAGAGCACATATTGAATTTATCACAAAATAATAAGAGTGTGTCTTAGATCACTCAAAAAATGGTGAGATCATAACTTTGGTTGCTCACAAAATGGTGAGAGTGTGGCTTAAATTACCTATAAAATGGTGAGAGCATGGCTTAGGTTTCTCATAAAATGGAGAGAGTGTGGTTTAGGTTACATGTAAAAAATAAAATTGTGTCTTGGGTTGCTTGTAAAATGGAAAGAGCATGGAAAATGGGGTGGTTGAGCTGATCTCAAAAACTAAGTTTTACCTACATAGTTCAAACAGACCTCAAGCCATTGTAGTTCACCCTACAATAGAAGATATTATGAATCAATAGTAGAGTGGAGAATAGTAATGGAACAAAATGGAATGAATGGTATAGTTTTTAATAAGAGATAAAATATGCATGTCATGAACCACCATGCACAAAAACCATGTGCATGTCTGATTAGATACTATCTTCAAAGATATGCTAATGATGACTAGAGTTGTATTATCTACAAAAGGTGCTTCTCTAAATTCTAGCATCTAAAATTGTTTCTTATACCGATGAACCATAATTAAGACCAATATTAGTAATAGGATGGGGGAATAAGATCATGATAGACTGACTCAATTATAAGTGGGATGAAGGGAGGGTGTTTATAGGCCATGCCCTGAAGTAGGAGTACTCATAGATAATGTTCAAGAAAATTGAGTGTAAAAATGCCTGAGATGCATAATATGCATGTGATCATCTAGTTATTCCCCATATAGTGTAACCAATTTATATGCCCCAAATCCATAGTTATTTATGATGATGAATAAGCTCAACCAACGATGCTCAAACTTTCCCTTATTTTCATAGATGACATTTGTATTCTTCTAGGTCTCTTTCAGAATGATATCAACTTGTTCAAAGTATCTAGGTTTGATATACTTATTGTAGATACAATGCAACCTATTTTTATATCCGTAGAGATTGTTCATATGAACTATTGGTTTTTCATCAAGTAGGTATAATTATTTAAATTTATAGACTTTATATTCCTCCTCATTAATGATATCTAGCAATGAAATGTGCAAGAATGTAATTCTAACTCGATAACGATAATAGTTATAATGCCATAAATAATGGATTATGGTGTGTCTATTATTGGGGTTTGAGTATTGGTATGATGTTCCCATAGGGAGGAAAATAATTTCAAATGCTAATCATGGACAAAAGGATTAACAATATTTTTAAGTATTTAGACCAAGGTTTTGTTATACGATTTTGCTTGGCCACTACTTTGAGGGAAATAGGTAGTGGAAAAGTGTTTTTTGATACAATACTTTTTGCAAAGGGATTTAGTGTCCTTATTTTTAAAATATATACCATTGTAAAATATCAAATTAGATGGAATACTAAATTAGTAAAGGTGATTTAGGATGAATTTGGAAATCTAATTACCAATTACGTAAGTGAGTGGAATGGTTTCCAACCACATTATAAAATATTTGGTTGCATTGAGTATATGTCTATGACCATTTGAAGAAGTAAGATTTATTTTCACTATGATATCAAGTACCCATGGGTAAAATGGCCACAGAGTGATGATCAGATGAAGTTTTTGGGCTGGGACATGAATGAGATTGTGTACTTCTGACAAGCCACACACTTCTTTACATAAACACATGCATCAACATCTGTTGTGGGCTAGTAATATGATATATTCAATAATCTCTTGGAAAAGATAATTTCACTAGTGTGGGACCCACAAATCTATTTGTGTGCTTATTTAAGCACTAATGTAGACTCTGCCCAATCAAGAAAAGGAAGTAGAGTTCCATCATATCTTTTATAATAGAGTGTGTCACTGATTATGGTATAATGAAAGGTATTATGAATAAAGTCTTTTTGTTTGTTACAAGAAAGTTTATAAAGGATAAAATTATCGTGAAGGTACACATATATCAGAGTAATAAGGAGGGATGGGACCAATAATATAACATACCATTTCATATTTTAAACATTTGTGAGCTAGCCTCAAGAGATGTTTGATAATGAATTGGTAATCTAGAATATGATCTATGATTTTTATTAGTGAACCAATTTTTTCCATTATATCTACAAACTTATTGTTGGGCCTTAGGATCTATTCAAACTAGATGTGTTTAAATCTCTATTTAATATGGTCCACCAATTTTTTTATTGAACAATCTTTTCATCTTTGGTCTAGTATTGCTCTGTCACCTAGTTAATGATCAGTTAATAATCTCCATGAAC
Organism: Torreya grandis; assembly: GCA_037957365.1. Classification (NCBI taxonomy): domain Eukaryota; kingdom Viridiplantae; phylum Streptophyta; class Pinopsida; order Cupressales; family Taxaceae; genus Torreya; species Torreya grandis. Next base: position 334,085 of record JARHVA010002009.1, read on the forward strand.
ATGCAATTTCTTTATATTCCACTATATTGTTATATGGTGCCTTGTGATGAGTGCTTCATATTATAATATATTGTTGGTAAAAAGAAAACCTAGGTGGAATGCTTTGGGAATAAGATCCCCATGTAGTGTTATGAATAGAATATGAGCTCTAGATCTATGAGAAGTGTATGAACCATCTAAGTAAAGATTCTAATGCTAAGACTCTGAAGAATTGTCATCCAGAGTCATGATTGACTCATTAGGGAAATTGAAAATGAGTGGCTTGGTAACTAACAAGGGTGATTTGACAAGATGATCCTAAAAGTGCCTACTCAATGGAATTTTGATGTATACATTTTATCTGAAGATCACTCAATAGCATTACCCATTTAGACATATGAATAATCAAATCTATCTTTCTATGTAGATATTTGAGTGGATCCACTTTAGTGATCATAATTGTCTTGTTGTTTTGCATATAATGTCACAATTTTGGGCTGCAAACACCATTACTAAGAAGGATTTTTCAACTAAGATGTAATTATGTTTATAGGTAACCAATATGTGGCTTAATTAGTAAAAACTCTTTCTTTCCCATGATCATCATGTTGTTTTAGGAGTGCCCAAAAGACATTCATTTTCTAAGATGTAGACAAGTATTGACTATCTATGTGTTGGTGGGGATAGAATAGGTGAATTTTTTAGATATTATCTTAACTACTCAAAGGTTTGTTGATAATTAGTGTTCTAGGAGAAAATGGTACCTTTCTTTAGAAGATGAGTGAAGGGATGACACTTATCCTCCAATTGAGAAATGAAATACCTGGTGGACTGAATCCTACCTTGCAAGCTATAGAATTAAAATTAGAAGGTGGAGTCATTTATGTAATATCCTTAACCTTGGATAGATAGAATTCAATACCGTTGTAGGAGATAATGAAACCTTGAAATTTTCTATAAGTGTTCTGAAGATGCACTTTTTAGGGTTAAGCCTTATTTTATATTCACGAATCCTTTCAAATATTCTTCATAACACATATAGATGTCCTACTCTGGTCTTGAACTTGCCTAAATTATCATCGACATAATCTTCAACAATATCATGTATCATGTCATGGAAAATGACAATAATTTCATGTTAGTACATAGCATTAGAATTTTTGAGACCAAATATAATCACTTGATAACATAATGTTCCCCATGGAGTGGTGAATGTTGTCTTATGTTGGTCTTTAGGTGCTATTTTAATTTGATTATACTTAAAAAATCCATACATAATAAATAACACATTGTACCATATTTTGAAATCTAAAATAGTTTCAATATTTGGAAAATGGAATTCATACTTTTGATATTCTTCATTTCTATCTCTAAAATCGGTACATAATCAAATTCCTTGTGGTTTTTAATTGATTGGGACTATGCTCGATATCCATTTTGAATAGTTTGTAAAATGGTTACACCTTAACTCATATTGTTTTTATAATTATTTTATGACAAGTATGGTTATGAGAAGGTGTATTTTTCTCAGCTTCTTTTTGTTTGGCTTCACATTAGCATACACAACAAGATGATATATAACTAACACAGGGTCAAAACCATATAAATAAGAAAAGACAAAAATATCAATAAATTCCTAAAGGTGGATATTAATAACTTAAAGTTTCTCTTTAATGAGATATGCTCCATGTTTTATCCATTTAGGACCATATGGTTTTATAATATGTACTTCTATTGTATATTCTATAAGTAGTGTGGAACCATCTTCTAGAATAGTTGGTAGTGTGGTGCATTGGTCTTAATATTCATTTTCTCATTTGAATAGCTCATCAAATTCACCATACAAGAAGAATATGAATTTTTAAAGTCTATCAAAGGCCACATTGAAAATACATGTGGGAAATATTGTGCTAATTGATCAAATACTTTATAATCCTCTGAATTGATTTTGGATTGGCATGAAGTTTTATGACTAGAGTAGGCCTTTGATTCATTTGAAAGTGGGTGAAATTTTTTTGTTTTCCTTTTTTTAACTAAGGAAATTCACATGCTCTATAAAATAAGTAGCATGGTTCAATCTAATAATAAATCCCTACTTTTGATCACCAAATGGCAAACCATCTCTAAGGCCTAAGAATTCAAAAATTACCTCATCATTCTGAAAATCACCCAATGGTATGTATGAGTCTTGTTGGTCTCAGTTGATCAATTGTAGATGAAAGAGGAAAATAGGGTATTAATATGGGATATAATTAATGCTATAGATAATATTAGGTTCAAATATGTTAGTGTCATCTAACTCATCATAAATGTTATAATAGGACTCTATGTCATAGTTAGTATTGTCATTACTAGATGATAAATTAGTGTCACTCTCAATATTTGAGGGTTCACCCCCAAGTGGTTTATATCCAATACCTCAAGTTATTTTGTGTTTGGAAACTAATATTAGATCATTATTTCCTTGTTTATTTTTTGCAAGACTTTGTCTTTCTAATATTGGTTATCCATTATCTAATTTAGAATATGATACTTTATGTTTTGGTAGCAGGTGAAAAAATCATCACTAAATAACCATGAGTTATCATCGCCTTTAATTTACTATTGTTCCTATGAAGTGGTGTTTTTGAAAATAATGGTTCCTTTATAACAAGAATAATCCTTCCTAAACCATTCCCTTTTAACATCTTTTACTTTAGGTCTACCATATGATTTGAGCATCTTAGATAGCATGTCTATATGGAAAGCACTTCCAATCTTGTATTACCCAAGTATGTTGTATTGAATAGTAAAATGATTGGATATTTTATTAGGTGGTGAAGACAAAGTGGAGGTAAGAGTACTTGGATCCACTTAATTAGACTCAAATAGTTGATCAACTAAATTTTGATGCTTTTTAGGGGTAAACTCTATGCCAAGGCAATAGTTCTAACTTTCATACTTTGCTTCTAGGTGTTTACATAAATGGTATAGATGTAGGTCACCTAGAATAATAAATTCTAATTTGTAGTGGGAAAATTTGATATATTGATGTAGAGTAGAAGGTATGACATGTACTTCATCAATCCAAGGTTAGCCAAGGAGTAAATTATGTGATAGTTTTAGGTCAATAACATGGAAAAGAGTATCATGATTTAGAGGTCCAATGATAACAGACAAATAAATTATGCCCTAAGATTCCCACTCTTCATTATTATATGCTTTGATAGTGATGGTATCTAGTTGAATATCTATTACTATGTATCTCAACTGTTTGATAAGCTTCAAAGTTACAATATTTAGCCCCGAACCATTGTCTATAAAGACTCATTTAATTCAATTTTAGGAAATGATTGCTTCTATATAAAGTGGGTTATTATGCAAAGGTCCAAGGGATGACATATCAGTTTCATAAAAAACTAAGCTATTAGTGTGGAGCCAAATAACTCAATTTTTTAAAATTTATCAGACGTAATGTCACCTAGAACCTTAGATTGACTCAAAAGCTCATTCAATATGTTATTATGGACATTTGATGTTTGCATATGTTCTAAAATAGAAATTTGCACTAGTGAAATTTGTATTTGTTCTATGATATCATAAGGTTTATCATTAATTGGAGTGATCAGATTAGTTTCCTTATGTGGAGAGGCTTGAATGGGATTTTTGGAGGAAGAAGGTACATGATCTTGAATGGTAACCTTAGAGTGTTGAGTTGTGATTACATAACCTTAAGTCAGTCAGGGGTTATTATAATTAGAAGGTGAGTGAGGTCCGACAATGGTAAATCTTGGTTGTTGATTAACAACTAGTATATTACAAACCAAATGAGGATTACCAAAAAATGGAGGTGGAGAGCCTAAAAAGGATGATGAATGTGATTAGGTACTATTATCTTTTAACATAGGTTTGATTTTAATGGTAGATATATGCCCACTATTAATGTGAACTTAGACCTGTTCATAGTTGTAAAGGACATTATTATAGTTAACTTGATTGGATTAGACATAGAGACATTTATTCTAAATTTTGTTCTTATTGATTCTACCTCTGATTTTGATTCTTAGGAAGCATGTTTTGGTTCTGGGTGTTAGCTTGATGTTTATTATAGTTTTCATTATTGTTTGAATTATGATATGGAAAAGGGTTTTGGTAAATACCTAAATTATTATTATTGTATGTAATGGCCACATTATCCAACTCTATTTCACCACTTTCAATCAAGTATTGGATGAGATTGTTAAGTTTCATGCAACTATGAAAAATATGACCTTTAACCCAATGATAATTATAAAAGTCATTCTCCTTATGCCAATTAGGATTAGCATAGATTTCTAAAAATGATTTTGGAAATATTTAAATGATCATATTAGAAATATCTATCTTATATAGAACCATCTCTATAGTTTCTCCAAGATCACTATAAACTCTATTGTGATAATGACTTCTTCTTGGAGGGGGTATTTATAAAGTGATAGGTTGAGTAGAAGGTTTGTCTAAACAAGAAATGGTTGTACCATTCTCACATGTTGGGATTCATTTACTTAATATCATACAACATTTATGTTCCTTTTGAATGGTTTATGATTATTTGATTTACTTGCTTGCACTTGTGCAAGAGCTTATGTCTGAGCCTTATTTTAAATATTGTTCTGAGAGTAAATCTTGATTACACCTTTGTCGATAAGGGATTTCTCAATTTGTATTTCCTTATCAATGATCTCTTAAAATGAGTTGGAAAAATCGATTCTAAGATTGTAAGCAATGTCATATTGCCTACTGGTAATAAAAACTTCATCTAGTTACTTGTTGGGGAGATTGTGTGGAAATTGACTAGAAAATGCACATTACCAGTGTAAATATTTATCAAATATTTATCCTCCCCATTGTCTATCCTGACATAATTCAACCATAGTCATCTCATGTTACACATTATAAGAGAAGTGTTGCATTAATTTCTCTGATAAGTCATCAAAATTATCATAATAATTCTTAGGTATACCAAGGGATCATTCTAAGGCATGCCCAATAAAACTATGGAGAAATAAGTAAAGTAGGTTCACATAGATATGTGTAACCTATTGACATGTGAAAAATAACTATTTTATATCCTCTTTTATATCACCTTTCCCTTTCTAGTTATCAAATTTGGTAATCTTAAAATGATGCAGGAAAGGTATATAAATATAACTCATATCAAATGGACAAGAACATATGTCATATAGTTTAAATTTATTATTTTGATTTCATATTTGAATAGCTAAAACTAAATCTTTAACCTCATGAAAATGTTTAAAACTGGGATTGGAGTGAGAGGAAGTGGGTAAATTACCATGACACAAATAAAAAGATAGTATAGAATATTGGGGAAACTATATGTGATTGGTTCTACTATGAATATTTAATCTTTGATTATATTTATATTATTAATAGGGGAATTGTTGTTGATAATGCACCTGTTATTGAGTACAAAATTGATTTGGTGGGAACTAAGGCCTAAAATGAGGAATGGTTTATTGGGTATTAAAAAAAACCTACTAATATTGAAGGGGAATCTACTATTTATTATTAATAATATGTCTTATTGGGGAACCTATTGTTGGTTAAGTGGAAAATGTATGCAAGATAATTAAGATAGATCTATAACTTATCCTACTTAGTAATAAAGAACCTTAGAGAAGTTAATCAACTAATAGTTTGCTTAGTAATATTTTATTATATCAGGTTCATGACCAATAATGTATTCATTAAACCTACACTAAGGGATCTCTCATCACATAATGGAAAAGGAGAGATTTCAAAGTCTTTTTCTAAAATGCCATTTTGTGAGAACCTTATCTAGGTATTATGATTTTATTAATAATAACAAAGATAATATAGTAAATGAACATGCAAGATAATCTAGTTTATGAATATTCAAGCTAATCTAGTGCTTACCAAAGCTTGTGGGAAAAATGGGGAAGACAATAAACAAGCAAAGATAAATCTATCTATCATAACATATAAATAATCTAAGAAATGAGAGATACATTTCAATCCATTAATTCTACAACATATACTTATAAAAATATGAAAGGATAGGAATATACTTACCTTGTTTAAGTGAACCCATCATGCCTTAATCTCTCCCTTAGCCAATGGTGCTTTAGAAGAGATTGTTTTATCTTGTAAGAAACATAAGAATATATAATCTATAAGCTATAATACTTTTCATATGCATCTAAGACCTCCACAAGACAAGTGTTACCTATCTAAAGCAAAAATGTAAGCAATGAAACCTCTTATTGATAGTATAAGTAAATTTAAAAATAGTAATAATGTGTAATTCAATGATCCTCTCTTTAGAAATGAAATCATGGGGATATTTATTTCCAAATATTGACTGTAAAACGTCCAAAGAATTTAGATGACAAGGTCAGTCACGTCAACTTTATTTAGTGGTAAATAGAGTCATTAAGCCTTGAACTATGTTGGCTTGGGTTGATAGAGTTCTGTAATGTGCACTAAATTCCAAAAAAGGTTAAACCAATTGATTTAGTAAAAAATGGGTAAAAGGGGGTTTTTCTTATGTAGGGGATATTTTGGATGGTGAATTGCTCAGGGGAGTGTGTAATCAATCTTTTATTACTTAGGGAATTAGATAAGAGTATATTTTTATTTAACCATAAATTGAGGTCTAGATAAGTGGGGTTATATGAATTCCTAATAAAAGGGTACATAGATATGAATAAACATAAGGGTGATAATTATGTCTATAATAGGCCAATTAGGTGTTAAATTTAGATATAAATATACACTAAATTTCTTATGTGGATAATAATCTAAATAACTAAGCTATGTGTTAAAATGAAAAATAAGTAATATACTTATCTTATGTAGATGAAACTTATGGATTGTATAACATCTTAGTATTATGCACATGGAAAAATTAGACCTTGGTTATTCCTCTCAATTTTGAACCTTTCATAATTATACAAGACTCGCATCTATTCTATCTTATGCTCCTTGGCTTATATCTTAGTTTGTCAATATTATGTTGATGACCTAAGCCTTATATCTTTCCCAAAATGCTTAAAATGTAGCTATCTTACACTTATACAAGTTTTGAGCCTATACCTACTTTATTACTTCTTAAAAACTAACATTTAGGACAAACATTAATAGTTATGCTAGTGTCCTAACCCAACACAAGTGTCCAGTACCCTAAAGTAATCTATTTTTCAAATGAAATGTATCATAATGGCTGACCTAAGTGATTTAATGTGAGTTACTTCTCTAAAGGGATTGATATAAATAAAATATCAACCCAAATTCATTCCTCACCTAAAAAGGAGAAAGATAGACAAATGAAACTTAGCAAAAACACTTTATTAAGAATTCAAATTAAAAAATCTGCCTTATTTCCATACGAGTCATAGGAACAACACATACAAGTTTGAAGTACTAAATGAGCAACCCAAGAGCCTTATTTTCTAAGTTACAAGATAAGGTCACTATTGTAATTTATTGACATGTATTACATGATTCACAAACAAGATAACATGTAGGGGATAACTACATCAGTCTAAGTCTTTCATTGAACTATTGGATATGTAGGAAGTGCTCACTGACATAGGGGTATTTGGGGTTAATTAGACATTGTATGCCCACTAACCCATTTTACTCCCAAGTCACTATGAAAATGAAAAACTAAGGTTTTATATATTCATGAGGAGTAATAGTCCATGACCAAGATTTAAATGCACCAGAGTGAAGGAAATGTCAAACACAAAAAGATCTAGGTTGTCACATCCTTTTTCAATAGGTATTCCATTTAGGACACTTAAATCAAACCTAGATAATAACATTGACGTAACTATCCTAGGCTAACATTAGTGTCTATAGATCCATAAGTGTTTAATATAGAATCATGCAACTATTATAGAATCATGTAATAGCCTACTTTTAGATCTAACACTATATTAGCATCAACACTACCTAAGTATATTACTTATTTATCATTTTCATATAGAGCTTAGTCATACTTTCTATATTTAGCCTATTTTTAGCATAATAAATTTAGTGTATGTTTATGTTTGTGTTTAACACCCAATTGGCCTATCATAGATCTAATTATAACCCTTGTGCATTATCATTTATATATGATTAACCCTATATATCTAAAATAGGATATTCATTAATTTTTAGGATTAAATGGTTGGTTTTGATGCTAACATAGTGCTAGATATAGAACAAGTAAAAATCAAGATGTTATATGATTCTAAAATAGTTTCCCCATTTTGGATTGGATTCTTGTAGAGCTATGGACACTAGAGTTATCCTAAGATGGTTGCACTGACATTCCTATCTTATTTTGGTGTAAGTGTCCTATATATAATACCTACTATAAAAAGATGTAACCACCTAGATGATTTTAGATTTGACCTCAGCTTCACTCTGGTGCATTTATATCTAGGTTATGGACCATCACTCATCATGAAATCTCAAAACACTAGTTTTTCATATTCATATTACCTTGGGGTAAAATGGTTTAGTGTGAAGATAGTGTCAGCTGACCCCATATATATGTCTATCAGTGAGTGATGCCTACATATATAATTCTCAAAAAGAGGGCCTTAGACTACTTTTATTATCCCTACATGTTATCTTATGTGTGAAACATACTATATGTACAAATTAAGTACAACATTGACCTAGATTTTAATTTGGAATATATATCTCTTGGGATACTCCTTAAATACTTTAGACTTGTGTATGTTTTGTCCTTATTACTAATATGGAAATAGGAAAAAATAGGGAAATGTTAATTTATCAAGTGTTTGATGTGTTCCATTAGTTTATGCTAGGTAAGTAATGAATGAGTGTTTATGTTATATTTATATCAATAATTTTGGAAAATTAACTCACATTAAACTACTTAGGTTAACCATTTGGATATGTTTCATTTTAAAATTTTATTACTTGAGGGAACTAGACACATGCATCGGGTCAGGACATTAGTGTTGATACTAGTGTCTATCCTTGACATTAGTGTCCAAGGAATATGAAAGTAGGTATAATCTTAGAACTTGTAGAAGTGGAAGATGAGTCTATTTTAGGCATTATGTGCAAGATATAAGGCATGGGTTTTCAACATATGACTATTCAGATGAGGACATAGACCAAGGGGCATAAGATAGAGTAGATGTGAGACTTGTATCAGTGGGAAAGGTCCATAACTAAGAACAACCAAGGTCTATGTTTTCCAAGTATATAATACTGAGGTTTTTTATAATCCATAAATATCATTTAAATTTTCTCCCACTTTAATCTAGTAATGTAATTTCTAGTTTAAAATAAATGAATTCATACATGCATGTGTATAACACACTATGTCTTTTCATGTGCCTAAATTGAGTGATTTATTAGTGGCTAACCTACAACTAATATAATGTCATATTATATAATCATTAAATATAATATATAATTTAAATTTATTTAAATTTAAATATTAAGTTTGAGGAGTGCACCTATCTGTCGATGTAATTTCCTTGCTTATTGACAAGTTGATTTGAAAAATAAGTATCATTGTAAGGATCTAAAACTAATATTAAGACAAATATAGATAAATATTAAAAGTACATATATCCAAATATATATATATATATATATATATATATATATATATAGAGAGAGAGAGAGAGAGAGATTGGAAGACACATATCCCTAACCTTGGAGCAAAAGTGAGTTGCCACCTGGTAGTTGAGATTATCTTAACTGTGCAACCTAATCATACTTATAACCTAGTGAGGTTGGTTTATAAAATAAATTATAACATGAAAAATTATAAATATTGAGTGATTTAATCACCTCAACCATACCAAAATTTGAACCAACCATTATAATGTATTGGCTTAATAAAGTCCATAAACTTTTGATTGGGGTATCAATACGTACAAGCCCATAATAATGTAACAATCCATAAAAGAGGTTTAGAATCTATAAATGATTTGTTTTTTCCAATATTAGGCTTAAATTACATATAATATTCACCTCATATACATATCATTCTAAAATTGTGTATAACAATGGTATTGATGTATAAAATTTTACCACAACTGTGAATCTAAATTATATAATTATGTGATTTGGCTAGTTGAAAAAAAATGTGTGACTGTGGAGAACATGCCTCCAAATAATTCCCTTGATATATATGGAAAAATATGAAAACTTATATAGGTACTAATGTGGATAACATGTTTCTAAAACATACCCCCACTATAATTTGGAGATATTAAATGCTGAATAAGTTTGGAGAACATGCTTCCAAAACATGCCCCCACTAAATCTAATAATTATTCCAAGTGTGGAGAACATGACTCAATGACATTCCCACATTAACATTAACCCCTCATTAATTTTAGGTAAATATATGGAATTATAGTTACCTCACCTCAAAAGGATAAAACAACTGCATAATTTGTAAATAGAGCCTTGTAGCATATGAAAGGAATATGTCTAGGTAGATATGGCATTGAAGCACATGGAAAAAAATGTAATCACATGAAGGCCTAATATTAATGATAAGTATCATGCCAAATCTGAGATAGTAACATTAAAATTCAATAAATGAACAATCACACACATATGAGAACTCAAAATCAAGTCAAAAGGTAATGGTCCAAGGAGACCATAAACAAGGGACATGTTTAATTGTAGCAAAATTGAAGGGAAATAGCTTAGTCAAATTTCCATAAAAATAATAATTACGTATTAAAACATGCATAAAATCATAATTTCATATGCAAATCTCAAATAAATCATACATAGGCATGGGGGATGCAAATAAAGGATCATATTCAAATGCTTGAACAAGGAATACAATATAAAGGAAATAAACTCAAAGAAGTGAATAAAAGAAATCATAAGCAACCTACATAAACATGTTCATATTAGCCCATGTATCAAATGTGTTAGGAAAAAATGTCAAGTGTATATAATATCAAGTACCTTGTGTAATATGTAATCATGCATAAAGGTATGTTTAATTACATAGGTAATATCAAACATGATAATGAAATGTGATCCTTGAACCATATAACATGTGTATTAATATCAAAAAAGTAGATGCCCCCATAATCTATATGACATGAGTATAAGGAAGGCCCAACATCCAAAATAGGAAAATATCATGTATTTGTGTATGCCTATATCAAAATTAAAGTAGAAGTGTGGCACACATGTGTGTATGTAGAAGTAACCAAATATTTCATCCATCGACATAAAACTAACACATAGATGCCAAGGAGCCAATAGAACATGTAGGTGCCCAAAGTATTTTTTAATTTTTGAATATTTTTTTAGTATTTTTGGTAATATTTAAAAAAAAGATCATCCTATGAGTTCATCCAATGCATGATCATAGATATATCCCCATTGTGAACCTAGTGTAATAATCATGGGATGTTTTTGAGGAAAATGTATGGGTTCAATATATGTCACTATAATATTGGTGATGTTTTGTATATTTAAGAAAGGACTTTGTGGTCATGAACTAGTAGTATGAGTAATATGAGTATATGTTCATGGAACCCATTTCTATATGCTTTTTGGTTTCTTTAGAATAACAATAATAGGAACATGTGTAGGTGTTCTAGATATTTGAACATGGTGCATAGTAAATGTGGATTCTATGGAATCCACTATATGTCTATCATGTAATGGTATCTAAAGTATTTGCCACCTAGTAAAATGGAGTTTCCTCTTGATTACCCTTTTTTGGTAAATAAGCCTTAATAGGATTGGTAATTAATCGTCTAGGTATAAGTTTATCTTGTTCAATAAGAATGCTCATATAGAATTATGGAAATTGTAATTACTTGATTCACATGAATGTATTCTACACACCCATGCATTATAAAAGGTAATACTCAAAGTGTATGTATCTAATGTCTTCCCAATAACATATCAAAGATTCCCATGGAAGGTATTATTGAAAAGGTAGTAACCACATGTGCAGGACCACCCTATAAAGGTAGGTCAATATAACTAAGAACATTCTAGGAGGTCCCATCAAACTATCTAAATGATATAATATAAGGATGAAAATCATGATTAGTATAACCCAAGTGCATAATTAATGTCATGGTTCAAACATTTTATCTTTCACCATTATCAATAATAATGCTACCTATAGGGTGTTTAACAAGGTATGCTCAAATGAATAAATAATGAAGATCAAAATCATCATCATTGATCTCATTGTCATAAACATAAATAGAGGGTCTCTAAATCATAAGAGCTATATGTCATGTGTAAGTACCAATAATCCCATCTAGTGGGTGCCCATAATATGATGGAGGAGGATGTGGATTATATGCCACTTGAACTTGTTCCTTTATAGAATGGTCTTGTAAATGATTGCTAAATATTTTTTGTTTTTGGTTATAACCAGGTTGTGAACCTAATTCCTTTGGAGGATCCTCAAATTAAATATTTTTTTGATGAATAAGATATTGGATCTTTTGTTTTAAGGTAAAGCATCTATTTGAATAATGTCATGGTCCTTGATGATAATCATAATAAGTATTTCCATCATATACTCCGGTTAGAGGTGTAGATAGGTTGTAATTATCTAGATTCCTATTAAATGGGTATGCATAAATAAATAAGCACAAGATTGATAATCAAATATATAGTAAGCCAATTGGGTATTAAACTCATATATAAATATACATTACATTCTTTATGCTAAGAATAGGCTAAATATATAAAGTACAACTAATCTATGTATGTAAATGACAAAGAAGTAATATACTTAGTTGGTTATAATGCTAACATAGTGTTTGATTTGTAACAAGCAAAAAGTGTATTTCTAGATGATTATAGAATAGTCACCTAATTCTATATTGGACACTTATAGAGATATGTACACTAATTTCAATCTAAGATGGTTGCATTGATGCTACTTTCTTTTTTTTATGCAAGTGTCTTGTAAAAAATAGTTTTTAAAAAAGGATTTGACTACCTAGATGATTCTGTATTTAAATTTGCCTTTACTTTAGTGTATTCAAATATAGGTCATGGACTATTACTCCTCATGAAATGTCAAAACCCTAGTTCTTCATCTTCATGTGACCTTAGGGAAAAATGTGTTAATGGGAACATAGTGTCGAGATGACCTCAAGCACCCCACTATCAGTGAGAAATACTAATATATCTAATAATCTGAAGAGTGACTCATACTAATGTTGTTCTCCCCTATGCATTAGCTTGTGTGTGAGTCATGTAATACATGCAAAAAAAGTATAATAATGACCTATCTTTTAACTTGTAAATATGGCTCTAGGGTTACACCTTCAGTAATTAAAACCTATTTATGTTATGTCCCTTTGACTAATATTGAAATAGGAGAAAATAATAATTCTTTAATTTATTTAGTGCTTGGTTGATCTTTTTTGGTATGTTGCCTTAGTCTATGCTAGCTAAGAAATGAATGAAGTTTGATGTTGTATTTATATCAATATCTTTGGATAAGTAACTCAAATCAAATCACTTAGGCTAACCATTAGGATATTTTTCATTTGTAAATTTTATGACTTTAGAGCACTAGACACCTATGTCATATCAAGACACCAACATCGACACTAGTATTTATCCTAGATGTTAGTGTATAGGGAGTAAGAAAGTGGTTACATGTGAAAAACTTGGAAAACTAGAAGATAAATATCTTTTAAGCATTCTAGGTAATATATAAATATTGGGATATCAACTTAGGATTGGTCAGACTAGGATGTAGGCCAAGGGGCATGAGATAGAGTAGATGTGATACTTGCAAAAGTAGGAAATGTCCAAAATTGAGAAGAAAAACCAAGTTCTAAGTTTTCCAAGTATAAAATAATGAGGTGCTATATAATCCATAAATATCATTTACACTTATATTATTTTTAGGTAATGGTATAAGGGCCAACAATCCTACAAATCAAAAGGGTCTATTAACCCCTTTCCTACTTTACCTTTTAAGGCAAGCACTCAAAGAGATTGAGATTCGATGGGTTCTTTCAAGAGAGAAAACATCAATAACTGATAAAGTTTAAAAATATTATGTGTATACATATGCCCCACTATAATCTCATCATGTGCCACACAATTCTAACATGATATGGTGCTTTCAAAAAAGAGCATAGCAACACATAATGTTGAGATAAATAATTTGTAGTATGAAGTGTAAAGATAACTAAAAGGAAAGAAATGAAAAATGCATACCTTAACATACCTTGTTATAGAATAGAAGTCACATGAGAATAATGAAGAGGATTCCAATGTAGATAAAATTAGGTGAACCTAAAAAGTAAGATAAAATTTGAATTTTTTGTAAAAATATGAGTTAAATGTAGAAAAAATCTCAACATTATATGGATTTAAAAATATCTTGTGGTTTGGAAAAAGAGCTTGTACAAACATAGTTATGAGAAAAATACAAAATTTTTCAAAAATTAATTGGAAGTTAAATAATTTGTAAATTTAAAATATAAATAGGATTTTTAACTATTAATTTGTAAATAGACTATTTTGAGAAAACTAGAGTGTTGTATAACCCAAAAGAGATATGAAAGAGAATTTGGCACAGAGGCAAGGAGCATAGGTTAGGGGACACCTGACGATGGTGGATAGCATGGTATAGGTATGTAATGTATTAAATTGTGTTTTTATTTTTTTAATTTAACTACAAAATAAGGTAAATTTGAAAAACTAGGTATAAGGCCAAATCCATGTAGCAGAGTTTGCCATGGGAATTTTTAGGGTAGAGTGGGAATTAGGATAGTCAATGGATATGGGGATAAAATAGTCATTTATTCCTAATGCATTAAGATAAATAAGTGGAAAATTCTTGAAAAAACTAAATATGGTTAGCCTGACTAACATAGTTCAAAATGTAAAGGTGAAATAGGGTGACTGACTGTGTAATAGGGAACCTATGTTGTTTGGCCATATGTGGCTAACTATGTATGTATGGGTCGATGTAATTTAACAAAATGTAGGAGGTTGACTGCATGCACCCTATTAGATGTAATTTTATATGAAGTTGGATGACATAGTTTTAATAAGTGACCAACTTTTTCTAAAGTGGCTAATGTAGTAGGAAGATCTACCCGATAACATAGTGGGTGGATGATAGAGTTAGGTGAGGTGGCTAACTTTGCTTAAAGTGGATGACATAGCTTTAAGGTTTGATATTGGCCAAAATAGTTAACTACTTGGTTGACTTAGTGTAAATTTATTGTTTATGATGTGTAATATAGAATGTTGATAAAATATTAAAAACATATTGATGAAGTACTCGATTTTGGTGAAAATGTAGTAATTGTGTATTTTTTATAGTGAATTTTCATGATTATGTAATATCTATAGCTAATATGTGCTTTGTTTTTTTAATTTTTATATATATTATAGAGGATATGACATTTGGTGGATGCATTATGAATACATGATATATTGTGTAGACTTTTGTTTAATGATTGTTTGTGTTTAAATTTTTTGGGTTTTGGTAGGATTACATAGATGTGCAATATCCCTTTGAGTGTTGATTTAGTTTGCATGTTGTTAGGAGCATGGGAGTGACTAACCAACACTTTATAATGGAATGTGGATTGGTATACCATGGAGCTGGGTATGACCTTAGAGTATGTCCATACTTTTATTGGATTTCCTATTGTTGATACATATGTGATTGTGATACCACAAAGATAGTTCCAACGAGGCTAACCTTAATCTTATGGGTGACTATTTTGAATAGGTATTATGATGGTTTATGTGTTCATCTATTATATGTCTATGTATTGACCTTTTAGGATATTTGAAATATGATTATTGGCCTTGTGTCAATTTCAGTGATCAATGACAATTCATATGGGAAGATAGCATTATACATTGTCACCTTATGTTAGTCTATTTTATAGAAAGGTATTATTTATGACATAGGTTCAATAATTTGGGTAAAAATAGTACATGAATTGTATAAAATTCTTTATCATGGGTAGGTGACTATAGGACCCATTGTTTTACTTAGTAGCTAAATATATGAGAGGTTCCATATGTATCGATTAGTAAGATTGCACCATGATATTAATGATATTTTACAATGGGTGATTAGATGGAGGCATGACCATGTGTTATGTGTTGTAACACATACCCTATCACTATGGATTATTACTCATGGTGATATTATATGATAACCTTGTATAGGCATTGTGGCTATTTCACCTACTTGGCCTACTATTTCTCCTAGATTAGCCCATGTATATATTACTAAACACTATATATGGTGGATAAAGCCACATCTTATTTCCTGTTTACATGGATAGTTAGGATTACCATCTTTAACAACTTCTATATTAGTGCCAAATTATTGGCCATGACATGCTATGGAATAAAGGGGTAGTGGTAGTGTAGGTGTTATTATCAATGTACCTATGATTCAACCATATCGATTGCGACATTATACCAAATGGAGACATCGAGATAGAGTAGGGAGAGCTATTGTAGAAGAGATAACATTGGTATATGTAGAGATGGTTTCAATGGATGGAGAGAATGTGGATGTGTATATTATTTTTCCACAATAGGTTTTACAATTTACACCATATGCATCATGACAATGTAGGCATCAATAGGTGGTGGTAGAGGAACAAGAGGAGGAGACACATGCAAAGGCAATTAAACAAGGAGATATCATCATATATCTAACACAAAGTTGGTTAATAAATCAATGTATCTAATATGGATCATGACATGGTCATACACTCTAACCTAGTTTTGTAACACCTTATATACATACTCTATTGGAGGTACATGGTGGATGTGTTGATGGGGAGACTATTTTTGGTAAGTGTTTTGTAATATTTTGTATATTTATTATATTTGAATAGCTAGATATATTCTTTTTATACATATTATTTAAATATCGTATATATGTGAGATATAATGTACATTTGGTTTTTGTTTTGTAAATACTATTGAGGAGGAATTTAGGTGGGTGCTAAAGTATAGAAAACACACCATGACATTTTGGATGATCTGTTGATGCGTCATGATATTACCAATATGGTCAATCCTATTATACCATGTACCTAAACATATTTTATTTTGTTATATTTGGTGTGTGAGGAATATTTAGAGCTACATAGACTATGAGATAATGCACATCTACCCCTTGGAGGAGGTAATTGAAATATAGGAGCATGGAAGATAGTGGTCAAGGATGAAACAACTCATATGGATAACTCTACAGAGATTGGATGTGTTCAGGCCTAGGTGGCCAAACTACAAGGATATGTAGAGGGTTTTCATTCTTGGATAGAGTCATTGCATTGGAATATTTAGAGGAGAGAATCACAAGCATCAATGTGTAGTGTGGCCCGCCCACTAGATGGATAGGGTGGACCATAACCATAGAGAGGTTTTATCACATTATAATTGTATCATGTTGATTTTTATTGTATGAAAACATGTGATCCCTATATATATATATGTATGTATGCATACATGCATGCATATATATATATATATATATATATATATATATATATATATATATATATATATATATATATATATATATATATATATATATATATATATATATATATATGCATGCATGCACACGCACGCATGCACACGCACACACACACACGCACGCACACACACACACACACACACACACACACACACACACACACACACACACGCACGCACACACACACGCATGCACGTAGACACACATATGTATGTATGTATGTATGTATGCATGCATGCATGCATGTCTATGTATATATGTATATGTGTGTGTGTGTGTATCTATATATATATATATATGCATATATATATATATGCATATATATATATGTATATGTATATATATATATGTGTATATGTATATATATACATATGTATATGTATATATATACATATATATGTATATATATATACATATATATATGTATATGTATATGTATATATATGTATATATATACATATACATATGTATATATATACATATACATATGTATATATACATATACATATATATATATACATATGTATATGTATATGTGTGTATATATATATATGTATGTATATATATGTATATGTATATGTATGTATATATATGTATATGTATATGTATGTATATATATGTATATATATATATATATGTATATATATGTGTGTGTGTGTGTGTGTGTATATATGTTTATGTATATATATATATGTATGTATATATGTATATATATGTGTGTGTGTGTGTGTGTATATATATATATGTATGTATGTATGTATGTATATATAAATATACACACACACACACACACACACACATATATATGTATATACATACATATATATATATATATATATATACATATATATATATATATATACATATATAATATATATAATATATATATGTATGTATATGTATATATATATATATATGTATATGTATATGTATATATGTGTGTGTGTGTGTGTGTGTGTGTGTGTGTGTGTGTGTGTGTGTGTGTCTATATATATATATATATATATATATATATATATATATATATATATGTATGTATGTATGTATGTATGTATGGGGATAAAGTGTTTCCATATATTACACACACATATCTCTCTCTGTGTGTGTGTGTGTGTGTGTGTGTGTACACATACATGCATAAATATACATACATACATAAATATACATATGTATGTAGGTATACATACATACATACATGTGTGTGTATGTATAGTTCTTGTATGATGTTCTATATTGATCATGGATGTATATGCTTTCTTTCTATCATTTGTTTAATTTTTGTTTATATTCTATGAGAAAATATATGACGTATTTTGCAATCTTTTCTAACAATTTGTGAACAAATTCATGGTTAAAAATAATGATAGAAAAATGTAAAATGTGAAATGTGTAAATGTAAAAATAGACTATAACATATGAAAAAGTAAATGTGAAACACACAAAATAATATTGTGAAGCATGTGAAACATAAAATAAAATAATTTGTAAAAACATACTAAATCAAGTTTTAAAAGAAAGTAATATAAATGGAAAACATGAAACACACTTAATCATGTTGAGAAACATGTAAAATGTAGGTAAATTATAAAATAAATAACGTAAAATGTAAAACACACTAAGTAAACATTTGAAAAGCATGAAAACATAAAATGGATTAAAATAAGAAAATATAAGCATAAAACATACTAAATTAGGCTAGTAAGTATGTAAATGATTTGTAAATCATAATTTAAGGCACACTAAATGAAGTTGAGAAGCATCAAGAACAAAATGGTAAATAATATAAGATAATAGCAAAATTTATAGTTGTTCATTTGACTAGACATGGTATAGAACTATTAGGGATGCTTTATGAGGAAATCCTTGTATTATCCAAGGTCTTACACTACAACTCACAAAAGTGAAAACTGGTGAATGAGATAAGTAATAGAAATAAGAAATATATTTTTTAATTAAATAGATGTTTATGAGGAATCCCTATTCTTATCCAAGGTCTTACATTGTAAATCACAAAAGGAAAACCCAAGGGGTATGATCAGTTAAAAAAATATAGTTGACAAGGAGTAATATTAGAAATGTTATAGTGAAGTAAGTAATGGGGAAAACATGACATAAGCATTTTTAGTAAAACCTTAGTAGGAATGATACAGGCTAAGTAAATAAGTACACATTAAAAATTTGGTGGATAAAAAATTCAAAATGTATTTGTTCACAATAAGCACAAAGCTTTGTGGGAAAATAAGTATAGTACTAAGATCAACTTGTGAAGGTTATATATACAAGAAAATTAATATGGACCTACCTTCCAAAAAATGGTTCCCCATTCCTTAGGACCCCTTATAGAGTTGTCGATCTATTTTGAAGATTGGGTACTTTCATGACAAAGTGGGTATCACTAGAAAGAATTTTTTAAATCTCATATCCTAATTCCCTACACTACTACACCCCAATGGACCTTAGCTCTATCATGAGTCTAACTATGGATTTTAATCTTTTATTAGGGTTAGGAAATGTTTTAAGATATGAATCATGTATTTTGGTATGATTTTGAATTTTGAATGTTTATTTTTGCCTTTTCATCATTGCCTTTTATTTTAAATGATTTTACTTTTAAATTTTTATGGATTTTTAGATTCATCCTTCATATAGATTTGGAATTACCAAACATGAGTAATAGAAGTGACAAAAGCATATGAGATTTATGATATTTAATGGGATGCAAGCTATCTAGAGTTATTGACATGTTAACAAGTAATTAGGATTGCCTAAAAATGAATATGTGATCTCAAGATTTAACCATAAGTGTGCTTAGTATGAAGAGGAGATAAAGAAGATAAATGGAGATCAAAGATATCTATGTATACAATGATACAATGAGAAATATGATTGATAATTGATCATATGGTGAAGACATCGTATTAAATGGATGTGAGGTTTAGAACCATGTCACAATAATAACTCTCTTATTTTAAAATAAAATGAAATAACAAGCATAAGAAAAATAAATCCATGTAAGAATAAAAAAGAAGAAATGAGAGAAAAATTAAACCATATAACTTGAGATTTAATTCATGAAAAATAAATTAAGCCATCAAAATAAGACTAATCCATGAGACATTAATTTAAGACATAAAACATTAAGGTGAAACCATGAAAATGAAATTAATCCATGAGACATTGTTAAATAATAAGCAAAAACTAAGATCTGTATGTGCTTATAAATCAAATCCAAATCATGTAATAGTGTGGTATATAATTTGATGAAACACCATGATTTGTTCATAAATACTTATAAATATTATGGTAAATAGCATCCATAACATCTGATACATCCTTGTGTGTCTAAATTTTGATGTTAATTAGAGTCTCATCAATCCTCATAAACATTCATGATAAGACTTCCTATCATATCATTTCTATAGAGAAGTTAAGTATGCTAGAATAATAATCATGCTCATGAGGCACCTATTATATGGGATATTAAATATGAAGAACTAAATTGTGACTAGTATCCTCAAATCTATGAAGTGGTGTAGACTATAGAGAAGCTGGATCCCATATATAAGGGAAAGTGAAAATGATCTCTAAAGTACACAAAACTTATATGATATAAATGACCTAATAACAAATTCAACTAGGTTGATTGAGTTTACAAAATTATGGCTGAAAAATAGAATTGAGTCAAACTAATTGATCCAGATACCTATTATTAGAGAAGACCTACATAGAAAAATACATATTTGATCAAAGTTAATGTGCTAAACATATGCATATAATGTTAAACTATATTGATAGGTTTGATACATTAATCTTATAAATAAAAATATAGAATAGATGATAATAAATGAATCCATGAAATAAAACCTAAAAGGGTTAGATTTCATGTTGGGTTCACTAGAATGTATAAAAGGGAAAGTGAAGCTAATATATAAATCAAACCTAGATCAGAGAAGATAAATCACACTTACCCTTCCAATTATTGGTACATTTAGACAATCAAGGTCATGACCAAGATGAATCCACTAGACCTAACCAAGGGGTCCCTTACCACAATAATATCACTAGAAAGGGTTTCAAATCCACTAGTCAAACAACACCATGCAATAAACCTAGCTAGGTCCTATGTTTTCTTATTCATAAAGTAAATACAAAGTAAATTAGAATATAACCTACTAATCACCAAATCTTGTGGAAAAAAATGGGATTAATAAACATGAAATTAAACATACATAAAACAACATGAAATTAAACATACATAGAACATCTTTACTTAATTTAGTCTAGAGGAAATCTTAATGCACGAGAGAGAGAGAGAGAGAGAGAGAGAGAGAGAGAGAGAGAGAGAGAGAGAGAGAGAGAGAGAGAGAGAGAGAGAGAGAGAAAGAGAGAGAGAGAGAGAGAGAGAGGTATATAAACTATAAAAATGTAAATCTATCTAATTTAATGATTAAGAGTTATGAACAAATAACTTTGAATACCAACCCACCAAAACTCAATTTCTCCCTTGGCCAAGGTGATTTGCAAGAGGTTGTTGTGTTATGTAAGGATAACAAAATAGGTCAGCTCTAGGTTACACTACTTCTCTTATGCATCAAAAAGACTTATCCATAAGACAAGATTCATATCTCCTAATGTAGTATTGAAACCCAAATCAATGTTCCTCAAGTAGAATAGTTGATAAGTAGATTTGAAAATAATTAATTCTTCTTCATCTCTCTCTAAGAAATCATGGAAAATATGTATGTATGTAGCTGAATTTAACCCTAAACCCTTTCAAAAGTTTAGCTGATAGAGTTGGCCCAACAACCCTATATAGTTAATTAATAAAATTATGTTAGGTCTTGGACTTAGTCATCCAAGGCCAAAAGAATCCCATAAAATTTTAGCATATTTTAAGTATAGGTCCGGGCTAGGCTAAATTCATTTGGTAAATGTCAAAAACTATTTTTGGCTTAGGTAGCGGCTATTTGAGGTAGTGAATTGCTTGGAGTGTGTAAGGGGGGTGTCAAAGCATGTATAATTATACAAGAGATATGTGTGTTGATTGAAAGTGATGGTATAGGATACAATAGTCTTTTGATGCACCAATGGTCTACCGACCCCTTTCTCAATGCACCATTTAAGGCATGCACTCAAAGAGATTGAGACTTGATGGGTTCTTGCAAGAGATAAAATATCAATAATTGATAAAGTTTGAAAATATTTTATAAATGTATACCCCACTTGAATATCATCACATGTCACTCAACTCTAATTTGGGATGGTGCTTCAAGAAAAAAACATAGCAACACACGATGCTTAGCTAATTAAATTGTAGTTAGAAGTGAATAAGATAAATGAAAGGGTAGAATTAAAAAATACATACCTTTAATTACCTTAGTGTTTTAGAATAGAAAGGAAGTGAGAGAAATGTGAAGGTTTCTAATTTAAGGAACATTATGCGAACCTATAAAAATAAGCAAAATATCAAAATATACATGAGATATCTAAAAAGATGTTCTATGATGTTAAGTTTTAAGAACATCTTGCAGTTTGAAAAAAGAGATAGTAAAAACAAAGATATGGTTGAAAACATAATCTAATTGTAAATAATTGATAGATAAAAAAATTAATAGTAAATATAAATAGGGTGAAAATTAATCCTTTTCTTATTTTACTATTCATAGAAAATATTGCTTTGAGAGACCTAGTTTGGGCCTAGAGAGTGAAACTATGATGTGAAGGATGTCTAGTGGCTACACCAAGGGTAGTTTAGGTAACTTAAGCATTAATTTAAAAGAAAATGAGTAATTTTAATTGAAATTAAAATATATATACAAAATTATATTTTAGTCAAGTTGTACCCATCAAAAATATACTAGGGGTAGAATGAGATACTAGGTAGGAAAAGATTAAACCAATAAATGCCTAAGGCATTTATGGTAAATAGTCAAAATGTCACTAGAAACCAAGAGAAAATTTGGCCCTATCAACTCAATTTACAAGGTGAGGGAAATCTAGGGTATTGACTACATAGTAATTGGCTGATGTAGTATTGTTAGAGGTGGTTGAATACATAGCAATGGGCCTATCTAGTTAGAAACTAAGAAATGGTTGACACAATACCTTTTAGATGGTGTAGTATATACTATATTATTGAGGTATAGTTGTGTTCACATTATTAATACTGGCCTAGTATTGTTTTTAATAATATTACGTTATTAAGCTATATGTTAGTTTATTTAATATATTGTGAGTCACAATATATTTGTATTTTAGTGTGTTATTAGGAGTTTGTAAAGTTGAGTTTTAATAAGAAGTTTTTAGAGATTTCAGAGGAGATTTGATCTCCCTAACTATAATAAAGATATTCCTATATATTTTATATCTTTCATATGGTTTGTAATACAATAGAAATAGAAACAATATTAGTGTGTTTATTCTCTAAGAATTTCTCCCAAGTGTTCTGATATTTAATATTAAATTCTATTGAAATCAAAACCAGAATCAATATATGTTATCAAGGCCATTGTCCATTGTTCATTACAATGAGAGTCCTATGAATTTTATGATAAATTTAGGTCTTTGGAGTATTTGTCTATAGCTCCATTTTGAGTGACCTGAATGGTGGTACTATATTCAAGGATGCCATGCACTTGGGTGTAAGGAGTATAACGTGAATTTTTCAATGCCTCTTCCATTCTAAACAATTCAATACATAAGATGATTGGACTAAAGGAGACTCAATTTTGAGTGAAGTCTGATTGTAGATATATCCATGTACTTACTATCAAATTTTACTAGTTTTCCTTATACATCATGACTCTATAGTTTTATTCTACCCAAGTGTTGTTCATCAATGGTTTATATATTAGTTACACCATTAGCATAAAATCTTGATGATGTGATATAAGATTTACTATCTCTATGTAGATTTTCAAGCCATGTACCTTATCAGTTGAATACATAGATTTTATTTATCCAACTGTCTATTAACACCATATGCAGTGCTCAATTTGTACAGGTAGCAGATTAGAATGAAGTAAAGCAAAGGATATCAAGTCTTCCCTTCATTGAAATTGACTTTCATTCAAGGTTTGTTTTCTCCACCAGATTGCAAATCATTGTTTAAAATTAAATAAGTATGCAATGTTTTTTACTACACTCATGCAAGTAACAGATCCAAAACATTTTACTCATCCCAAGCACCACATCAACAACCAATATACTCAAAATTATGAATCTCACTTTTATTCATGGAAAAAAACACAATACATAGAGAATTCATATGTTAATTTTTTGAGTGAGCAGTCAGATCTGTGGTATTCAATTGACCAGGTCGATGCTTATAGGAATAAAACATATACAAGTTGAGTCTTTCTTTTTATTTTATTTTTAGGATTACTAATTATTTATAATATGTTTCTAAGTATTTATTTCAAATTCGAAGGGTATTTATAGGGTATGTTAAATATACTATAATTATTCCCTTATTTGAAAAGTGTGTTAATTACATTTTGGTTTTTATAACCATATCAAGTCATATTCAGGTCATATCTAGTAGTTTGAGTGTCCAAGTGGATTATCTAAAATATGGTAGATATAGTTTAAGTCGTTATATAGACTTTAGTTTTGTTTAAAAAATATTCTTATCAATTTTTTTAGTTTTTTATGTTGATATTTAAAATACGTTTTGGGTTAAATAATTGGCATGAAGATTTGTTATATAATTCAAGAGTTTCAGTCATTAATTATGTCTAGTTTATTGTTGAAATTCAAGTTCATAGGTCATTATTGTCAAAAAAATAAATTTGAAAAATTTAAATTGTTCATATATCAAAAAATTCAAAGTCATTTAGTCTTAGAGTCACGGTTGCATTTTCACTTGTATGCGACATCCGAATTGTAAGGAGTCTTATCATCAATAATATGAGCTTCATCAAGATATTGACTGAATATTTAATTTATTCAACTAGAGGAATGAAGAAATGGAGGTTGGAACCTTTTTACGCCTCTCATTAGCCACTATAGATGGGCTTATTTTTTGATTTAGTGGTATTTTTCTTTCAATTGTGTGGTGTGCTTATTTTTAGCATAGTGTGGTATGAA
The DNA here is from genome assembly GCA_037957365.1 of Torreya grandis. Classification (NCBI taxonomy): domain Eukaryota; kingdom Viridiplantae; phylum Streptophyta; class Pinopsida; order Cupressales; family Taxaceae; genus Torreya; species Torreya grandis. Next base: position 359,685 of record JARHVA010002009.1, read on the forward strand.
TAAGAACAAAAATTATATGCATGTTCACATTTTTCATAAGTGAACTATATATTCCTATACAACTTCTCTGAAATGTGAGAATGATGAGAGATAAAATATATACTACACATCATGATGTGGTTTATATTAAACCAATTGTAAAACCATTGGTTTATGGTTTTTGGTTAGCCACTTGTAAAACCATTATTTTGGTTGTTGGTAAGCTATCTGTAAAACCATTAGGGATTATTTGTGGTTTCTATTTAGCCACTTGTAAAACCACTATTTTTTTTTATTGTTCAATTATTTGTAAAACCATCATGTAAGGTTTATGATTATCCTATAAAAATCACCAAGTCATGAGTATAGGTGTAGATATGAGAGTTGTTTTACCAATGTTCAAATTAAGGGGTTGTAAGATAGGATTAATAATGTACAGAAGAGGGTGAATGTTGAGGTATAGTTATATTATCACATTATTAATACTGACGTAAATATTATTGTTAATAATATTATGTTATTAGTCTATATGTTAATTTATTGAATATATTGTGAGTCATAATAGATTAGTATTTTATTGTGTTATTAGGAGTTTGTTAGGTTGAGTTCTAATAGGGAGTTTTGAGAGATTTTGGAAGAGATTTGATCTCCCCAAATATAGAAAAGATATTGCTATATATTTTCTATCTTCTATATGGTTTATAATGCAATAGAAGCATAAAAAATATTAGTGTTTTTATTATGTAAGAATATCTCCCGAGTGTTTTGATATTTAATATTAAATTGTGTTGAAATGAAAACTAAAATCAATATATATGGCTAATATAGTCTATAAAATGAGGTTGAATATATAACATAAGGTTAATATAGCATGTGGAAAATAAGAAAGGGTTGATTTAGTACTAAATAGGCCAATTAAGTATGAATAAGATGACTATGTAATAGAAGGTCGATGTAGTATGGTAAAAAAGTGATAGGGTAGATTTAGTATTAAATGGGCTGATTATGTAGGAAAATGGTGAAAAATAGATCAAACAAGTTGATGAAGTAGTTATTTGTAATTTATTGAGAATATTTAAGAATGTAATTTATTTTTATGATGTCTAGATCTAAAACCTTCTTTCTTGTTTGATATTTTGAAGAGGCGATGGAGATTTTGGTGCTCGGTGGATACATCCTGACTAACAAATTTATTGGAGTGTTTGTTAGATGTGGATTAAGTACAACTAGTTGCGCTAGGTTTTGGAGGCATCATGGAGATGAAGAAGATATCTCTAAGTTTTTTTATTGCTATCATGTTACTAGGAACATGTGAATGGTTTACCAACATTTTTTAATGAGAGGTGGAGGGGGAAATGATAGAGTTGACTATAACCTTAGAGGATGTCCATGCCTTGATTAGACTTCCTATTGATGGTATGTCATTGATATATGATACAAAATATTCAAAGGATGATAGATGAGTGTAGATAGGATTAGATAGGATATATATTTATATCATGAACATTACATATGTCTAGAATGCCATGATAGGTCTTGTAACATCATGAGTGTTGTATCACAAGCCAGATCAAGTAAATCTAATTACATTGGGTTTTGGATGCATCATGGAGATGAGGAGGATACCTCTATGTTTTGATCTTGTTTTCAAGTTACTAGGAACATGTGAATGGTTTACCAACATTTTTTAATAAGAGGTGGAGGGCGACATGATATAGCTAGATATCATGTTGGAGGATATCCATGCCTTGATTGGACTTCCTATTGATGGGATGTCATTGAAATATGATACATAAGAGTTAAAGGATGAGAGATGAGTGTTACCCTAGTGGAAATAAGATCAGATAGGATATATATGTTTTCACATGTTAGCTTATTTGAGGTTTATATCATGAACATTACATGTGTCTATAATTTCATGATAGGTCATGTGACAGCATGAGTGTTGTGTCACAAGCCATATGAGAAGGTATCAATTTACATGATAGCCTTATTTTAGTCCATCCTAAATTAGGGTGTATTGTATAATCTTGGTTTTATTATTTGGGTTTAAATCATGCATGATATGTATGAGATGATGACCTAGGGGAAAAATATGATGGGCCCTATCATTATTTTAATCATGTGGATCTCTAAGAAATTTCATATGTATCAATTGGTTGGGGTTCTCTATGTAGTCAATGATAGGTTACCTTAGGTTGTATGGTGTAGGCAAGACCATGTAGTGAATGATGCTCCCCATGCTTAATCTTTACATTTTATTATTCAAGGGTAGGTAATGTGGCATCTTTACACTCACATTATTGTCATATGGTCATCTTGGGACATTGTTACTATTGGTTTTATGAGTTTTTAGATCATGGGAAAATGTACTTCATAGGTAGAATATCATATAGTTGCTCATTTACTTGTATAGTTAGGGATACCACATCTAGCTACCCTTTAGTAGTGCCTACTTGTTAGTCATGGATGCTAAAGAGTTGAGAGGAAGAGGATGTGTAGTGGTGTCAGTTGAGATACCTATAATTAGGCCTCAACAAGTAAGACCATGAGAAGGTCAGGAACCCTAGAAGAAGGTGGTGAGGGATAGAGGAGATGATGTAGCAAAGGCAATAACAAGAACATAGTAGAGTAAATAATAGCCACCATGAGCTCATCAAAGACATAGTCACCATTAATGAGAGGAGACACATGTATTAGAAGTCACAGACGGTGATCCTATAGTGACTTCAGAACATGGTTGATCTATAGAGAGTTCACTGAGGAGGCAACTAATAGAGGAGGTTCTCAAAAATCAAGTGAATGGGGAGACCATGGTCAGTGATACTGGCACTAGTGACAAATGTTTTGATTTTTCTTTTACTATACATAGTTCACTAGTTGTATCATTATTTGTGATGTATAGATGGTTTCACACACACACACACACACACACACACACACACACACACACACACACACACACACACACACATGATATATGATGTATATTTGGATTATAAATTTGTAGATACTACTACTATTGAGGTCAACATACCCCCATTTCTAAAAATTTGGACCCTTGAGACACTTTGAACTTTAACACTAAAAGCATGGCATGCTTTGAACATTATTAGAATTTGAATATCATCCACTTTAATAAAGTTGGCCTACTAGTTTATGGTTTTTCTTTAGGATTTCTAAATGTTGCTAATAATTGCTCTTCATGTCTTAAAGATATAGGTTTCATGGAGCTCTTACTAATGGATCATGCTTAGAGTTTAAAAATTAACTCTATTTAGGATTCATTTTCTGAAAGCTCTCCTTCATAAAACCCTAGCTCAAGCCCTCATTTCAAATTTACACTTGGTAAGAGCAAACTGGTAAGAACATTTCAAATTACTTTGTAATTAAGCTTAATTTTCATGTTAAAATTTTAGTCATATTTATGAACATGATCAAACCTTATTCTAAAATTCCTACTTGGTCCTTTTTAATTTCCCCCTTTATTTCCTATATTTCTAACTAAGTCTAATGTTCATGTTGGTAGGGTCCTTTTATTTTTTATATCATTATCCCCTTTGATTTTTTATTTCTCATAAAGTCTTAATCCTAAGGCCCCATTCATGTTTATTGACATGAACGAGACCTTAGTCTTAACATTTTACTCTAAGTTTTTAATTTCATCATAGCTCTTAACATAAATACCTTGCTTCTTTGAAACTATGATGGTCTAAACTTCATCATGAATATTGATCCAATGGAGTGAATAAATCTTGACAAACTTGATCATTTGGTCCTTCAAACCACTAACATGCAAAAATTTAGATCATGATCGATAGCTCACACCTCATTAGAACTGAGGATCCAACAGAGTGAATGCAACAAAAAAAGTCAAAAGGCCCAAGAAATCCTGTAGATTCTCCATGTAACACTCCCACATTCAAAAATTGATAATAAAGGTTCTAGCACATTGAATTAGACTAATGGTGTGCAACTGCTCAGATCTTGATCAATGGTCTACACTTCATTATACAGGTTGATATGATGGAACATATCAAATCCAAGGTCTATGGACCAAAAAGGTTTCATGAGCCTAAAATTGATGTTTGCATGACCATCATTTGACATCTATAAGGGTGTCATTGATGTCTACAAGACCACCAAATTTAATCCCATAAAATCTAATGATCTACTACCTTAAATTTGATGTTCATGCATCCAATATTTGACATCCATGAGGCCTTCATTGACATCTATGAGACCAAAAAAAAAAGATAATCTAATGGACTATTTTTCTTAACATCAAGATATACTCCAAAAATGTTGTTAAAAGGTCATCAATTACATTTCAAACTAATGGGACCCATCATAGGATGTTCAAATAGTTGATACTTTGAACTAAAAATAATGAAATGATCTCATAGTCTAAATATATGCAGAGATGAATTTAGTCTAAGTCTATATCTTATGGTCTCCATTGCATTTGTTTTTATGCCATGAACTTAGGCTAGAGACTTATACTAATTCTTATTTATATAAAAGGGTCCTTATGATATAAAACTTAGCCCAAATGTGTTTAACCTATGGTTTTATCATGTTTATTAATACAATAAAGCCCTGGTCAAAGCCTAGCATTTTATCCTTATATTACTTTGACCCTTTTGGGCATGTTCTAAGAGCTTAACATAAATATTTTAGCTCAAAGTATGTATTGTGTTTATTAATACAATGTAAACCTCAGCTTAAAATATTTAGCCATGGTGCCCTTTTATATAAGTCTCAAAAAACTTGGGCATAAAAAATTTAGCCTAAATTTTATTTCATGTTTAATAAACACAAAATAAACCTTAGCCTAAGATAGTTAAACCTAAGTCCCCACCTAAATAATGATGCTAATTAAAGTTCTCACTCCTTTGTAGGATAAATGGCCCATGTTTTATCCTAGGGATTAATCAAATAAAGTGAAGGACTTGATGAGTCTAATGCCATCAATCTATCATACCAATGGTGTGTATCCACTCGTATCATGATCAATGGATTATGCGTCATCAAGACCAGATGATCCAATATAGGGTAGCTACTAAATATCTTTTAATAAAACCTAAGATGCCATAGGATTGACACATGGATAACATGAATTCACTACATAGAATGTAAAGCCCAAAAGGCATGCAAAGGTTCCAAGTGTCATAACCATAAATACCCAAAAAAAGAAACTCCTTGGCACCATGTTGACCAATCCTACAAAGTCTACAAACCTAGACACTACAGCATTTAACACTGGTAATAATAATTGGCCCAAGCTCTTCTAAACCATTGAGGAGATGTATCTCATTGCCATAGGCATCACGAAGGATGAGTAAATAAAACATAGGGCTACTTTGGTAACACAAGAGATAAAAGGTAAAAGCCAAGGCCAGTCTAAGGTAAACAATGGTAGGATCTTGGACATGACCTTCATTGTAGATAAAGGGATCACTGAGGCCAAGAGCATCAAAGAAGCCATGGCTAAAAATGATATAGAGATGAATGATCTATCTAACAAGGAAGAATAGTGTCTCTTAAGGCCAGGTGTGGATTTAGGACTTGTTAATGAGGAACATGAAAATGCTATGAAAATCCTTCATTAGCAACAAACAAGTTCCCAAGCATAGGGCCCACTAGCCAATTAGTTAATATTCCACTTACATTTTGAAAATGGAATATTATTTTGTACATGCATATGCTAGTTTGTTAGCATATTTTCCTCTAGGTCAATTTATTTTAGAAAATCAAATATATTTTATAACTTGGTAGAAAAAGGATAGTTTTCTTTCTTGTACATTTGTATCTTGTAACTGACCAATATACTACCTTATCCTTTTACAAAAGGTAGTATTACCATTTTGTAAGTGAGGGATCTCTTAGAGCCAAAATTACTTTTTAAACTTGGAGTAAGCAATACAAGCAATGAATTATATAAATATTGTCCAATATTTATCTATGTGTTTATTATCATGGCTTCTTATTTTCATTATTTCCACCTTCCTTAGGAGCTTTCCTAAAGTATGGTAAGATTTGGGCACAAGATTTTTCATATCCTACATTGGTTTTTAGTGCCTACCTAGATGAGACTTCAACATTGTCATGATGTCTGGAATGAAGATCAATAACATTTCTTTCCTACTTATTTTTTTTAACTTGATCACCTTAGTTTAGCTTGTCATTATAAATGTCCATCCTAAATTAATTATTAATTTAGTTCTTGATCATAATTCAGTATTATTTTCATTATTATTGCATATTCTACATAGACCTATTATTTCGCCATGGTGGCTTCCAACCACCAACTAATATAAATATTATGGAACAATCACTTGTTCTACCTCTATTACACCAACAAGTAAGAGGATTACCACAAATTACAACTCATGCATTGGATTCTTGGGAATTCAAAAATGAGAATTGTTTTTTAAACACTATTGGAACCTATGGTACACATTTAGGCATTAATAGGAGAAGCTTTGCTTTCACTAAAAGGAAGTTTAGTTAAATATTTGTGAATTTGCATAATATTTGACAATTTTGGTGGGTTTTAATCAAATATTGGTGTGTTCTTTGTATATTTGTGTTCCTTTGAGCATAATTTTATAAATACCATGTATCTTTATGGTTTTAGATGAGTCTTTGGGATTCCTTTAGCCAAAGATTGATATTATTTGAAGATACATGTGTATTTTGGTAAAGATAGCTTAAATCCAAGGTATTTGAGGTTACTAATAGTGGTTTTGTTTACGATTTAACTAATTTTCTACAAATTTGAGTTCATATGAGCTTAAACATGTAAATATTATTCATACTAATGTATTTAAGCATATCTTTGAGCTAATTCAATTAATTATCGACATCTTTTGCTATTATTTATATATATATGTGTGTGCAAATTTGGATTAATGTTTAATTATGATCATTATTATTTGTAAAGATGAGACTTACACATCATATTTCAAATAGGATCTAGAGATAGAACTATCACAAGTAAGATCCTCATCAAAGTATGGCCTAGTTAGGTGAATCTTTTATCAACATGCCTAGTTAGGTACATGACTTACCAAGAAATCCAGAATGGTATTTACCCTCTTTTTATCCTAATTATGTTGTCACTACTAAATAACATGTTAGATCTTTTAAAGATGATTTAAGACTCATAAATGTTGTTCATGAAGATGTATTATGTAGATTGTTCCCATTTAATTTTAAAGATGTTACATATGAGTGGTTTCTTAACCTTCGAGAGGATTATATTTCTAGTTGGGATGATTTTAGCAAGATCTTTATTGATCAATTTGGTAAAATAATTAGTCCATGCATTCTATATTAATAATTCACTACTGTTAGAAGATATTTAAATGATTCCATTAGATACTTCAATTCCAGGTTCTAGAAGATGTTTCGTAGAATTATATCCCCTTATAGACATGAAGAGGATTTAACCTTATAAATTTACATGGATGCTTTGGATCCCATGAATTCTGTGTTCCTTAAAAGGTCTATTAGAGTCATAAACACCTTGGCATTGGCTTAAACTTAAGGTGTAATAATCAGTGATTAAATATAGCCTCAAGGTTAGCTTGCATATGTTATCCCAAATTCCAACCTCAATTCCCCATAATTTAATGTCATTCATAATGCCAATCAAAATGTGTCTGCCTTAAATAAAACACTACCCCTTGAACCAATTTCCATTAAGCCATGCCTATCTTGGCCAAAAGTTAGTGTTCTTCAATAATGTTATAAGTGGATTTCATCCACAAGGACAGAGGGGTTTGGTAATCAAGTTCATAACTTAGAAGTACCAGAGAATGAGGATGAATTCATACTTAGGATGGTTCAAAAGTTGAGCACTAATTTTATTTACCTTCAAAAGAAAGTGGGAAATTTTGGGGATGGCTCTAATAGAAATTATGTTCCTTAAAGGATCAATAGGTTTCATGATAAAAACTATAATGAGTCATTTGAGGACATACATGAAATGAATCTTTGTGATATAGGAATAGGTGATCATCATAATGTCTTAAAGCATACCAAAATGAAAGGGATACATTTGAACCTATGCTTAATCAATACTTTGTTGTAGGAACATCTAAATTTGTAGGAACTTCTAAATCCTTCATATAGTCTTTTGATTTTCCATTTGAAGTATATATTGAATTAGAATATGATCTAGAAGATAAAATGGATGTTCAGGATGAGTAGCCCCATGAACAAGATTATAGACAAGCTGACTTCTCTTCAAAAGATAGTTGTGAGAGTAGTTCATATGAGGTCATTACTAAAATTAAGGATATCCCTAAGGAAGAACATTATTGGAAACATTTATGCCAGGATTTTTTGAAATAAATTGAGTTTCTCCAAGACAACAATATCATTCTAGAGATCCCAAAGCATGATGAGTTGGGACTCAATTAGGTAGTTAAGATGTCATTCTCCATGAAGGATGAAAATGAAGTAAGTGAAAAAGATCAAGAATTTTCAAATGACACCTTAAAAAGGGTGGAATAATGTCATCAACTTAATTCAAAAGGTAAGGTTGTAGATAAAATTCATGATCTTTTAGAACATCATGATGAAGTAGCCTTTAAGGATAAATTTGAAAGTTATAACACAAAGATGGATTGTCTATCCCCACCTCAATTTGAATTTAATGAATACATTAGGAAAAGAATACTAGTTGAGCTACCATCATAGAAAGAGGATGATATAAGCCACTATTTTTCTATGACTAAAGGGATAATATCACTCTTAATGAAATACAAGCATTTGGGAAGATGAGGATTTGGTCCTACATTCATATCTTTGATCCATGTATCTAAGAATGATGATAGGAGGCCAAACTACATCATCTAGAAGACATAAGTATACAAGTGCTCCTATTCACAAGAAGAGGCCATAGGATGGAAGTAATCACACTTTAAGGTTCTATAGTAGATTAAATAATTTTTCATTTGATCTTGGAGGTAAGTATTTTATGAATTTAGTATAGGGCTTAGATTAGTTTCTTTCTTATTTTTTCCTTCCTATCCATTATTTGTATATAACACATGTACATTATTTTTTGCCTTTTATTATTTATTCCTTGCTTCTAAATAAGTCCTTTTGGATAGCCCTCAGCTTGAGTTTCATATAGGCTACTCAAGATCTTCACAGTTCAAAAATTAAGGTATGCACCTCATGCACATGTTGACCATGGATTTGAAATATTGCTTGATGTTTTAATTTAGAAGAACTAGTAAAGACTGATGAATAGGTTAACTATTTTATGATAAATTGAAAATTATTTTGATCTAAGCTTGGTCTTAAGAGGATTTTCACATATAGACTAAAAATTTGAGCTATTATGCATAGTCATGCTTACACTTAATTAACATCTATATCTGTGCCAAATTTTGTAACCATAGGTGATTTATTGAAGATCAAACTCATGACCAAATCTTTCAACCTAGATACCCTAGTTCCCAACCTTGATGAAAGCATAGAATATCTAAAAAAAATAAAAAATTATACAAAATCAAAAAAAATTCAAGCATAGGTGATTCTAGGAATCTCCACTAGGTCTATAGATGCCTAACTAGTAGTGGAGTGAGACTATGAGTGGAACTAAAGGCACCTTTGTCAGGGCTATAGATGCCTAGCTGGAAATAGAGCAATGCCCAAGCCTTCCTTGAAATACAAGCATAGTCCTTAATGGATATCTGAATATGCTCCAAGTCAATTTTAATTATTAAAGGCATAAAAATTGGAAGTTATCCCCTGAATCCCATTACAAATAGTAAGTGGAATTAAAGCACACACACATCATGATTATGTTTTAAGGTTTGACACTAATTTTACATGTGTAAAGATTGTTTCAACCATGAACTAATCTTGTTGATGGCATAGATCAAATAAAATAGGTAACCTAATCACTTTTCTAGACCAAATCCTTTGAGTTCTAACATATTTTTATGTTTCCCTTGGAAGTCACCATTCGTTGAGGTCAACATACCCCCATTTCTGAAAATTAGGACCCTTGAGACACTTTGAAATTTAACACTAAAAGCATGGCATGTTTTGAACATTATTAAAATTTTAAGATCATCCACTTTGATAAAGTTGGCCTACTAGTTTATGGTTTTGCGTTGGGTTTGCCTAATGTTTCTAAAAATTAGTCCTTATTTCTTAAAGATATATGTTTCATGGAACTCTTGTTGATGGATCATTATTAGATTTTACATATTAACTCTATTTGAGCTTAATTTTCTAAAATATCTCCTTTAGAAAACCCTAGCTCAAGCCCTTGGTTCAAATTTATATTTGGTGGGAGCAAACTAGTGGGA
>JARHVA010002009.1:375000-510000 GCA_037957365.1 Torreya grandis
AAACAAATGGTATAAAAATAAATAAATAATAAATTCAATCAATCATACTAAATCAAGATGCGAAATATGAAAAGGAAAAAAAATTGTAACTGTAAATCAAATTAATCATAATAAATTGAGATGGGAAGTATGGAAATTTTAATAAAATGGCTGTAAACATACATACAATCAGAAAATAATAAGATACAAGTGAATTTCTTATGAAGTAAGCATAAAACATATTAAATCAAGATGGTAAGTGTGTCAATGACATGTAAATAATAATGTAACACAAACTATCTCAAATTTGAAACATGTAATTTTATTGTAAATCAGTTATAGTATGAACTAGGTATTGGAATATTTTATGAGGGCTTGGTCTTATGCATGGTCTTACACTAAAACTCACAAAGGCAACACCAATGAGGTGGAAACACATGTGGTAATAATTAAAAGGATGCTTAATGTGGTAGTTTGTGTGGAGATCCTAGTCCTATCCATGGTATTACACTGAAAATCACAAGGGGAACACTAATGAGGTGAATGGTAATAATGGTAAAAATAAGGAAATATTTTATTATGGTAATTTTTTAGAACTTGATCCTAGCTATGGTCTTACACTACAACTTAGAAAGGGAAAACCTAGGAGAAAAGATCAGTTAAAAAAACAATCTTATTCAAGTGAAAATATTAGGATTGTTATAGTGTAATAAGGAATGTAAAAATCATGACATAGGCATCTATGATAAAACCGTAGGAAACATAAGGAATCCTAAGCACAAAAGAGAGACAATAAGAGTCTAGTGACCATCAAAATACAAAGGATGCCTAATCACAATAAACATAAAGCTATATAGTCAAATAAGTGAGATAACAAGATCAAATCATGAGGGTTATATGAAAAAAAAAATGGACCTACCTTCCCACATGTTCCTTGTTCCTTAGGATCTCTTATAGAGTCGTCAGTCTACTATGAATATTTGGTACTTCTGTGAGAAAGCAAGTAACACTCACAGATTTTTTTTGTTTTCTTATTCCAATTTACTGACCTACTACACTCCAACGGACCTCAGCTCTATCTTGAGGACAATTATGGAGTTTTAGCTCCATTTAGGAATATGATATGTGTTATGAATCATGTCTTTTGGTGTGATTAGACTTTTCAATTTATGTGTTACCTTTCGAATCATTAACTTTTCTTTATATGAATTGGATTTTCAATTTTTTATGGATTTTATGATTCCTCTTCCATATAGATTTGGAATAACCAATATGAGTGATAAAATTTATAGACACAAATGAAGGCTAAGTAACCAAATATATGATTGACTAAACACTTGGTCTTATTAGAGTGATATATGCACTCATTCAACTGTAAGATCACTAATGCACATTAGTACAATAAAGAAGTAAAACATTATGCAAATAATAATTAGTAAAATATTATGCACAAGGAGTCTCCATATTATTGTCTCAAGAATAAAAAACAATCTAAATATTTCTCTCTCTTAGGCACTAAGGAGAATCACAAGGAGTGCCTAATAAATAGGTAAAATAGTTGGTTTCACAATAACCACTTGATTATTGTGAAAAACTTGAATATAGGTGGATTTTTAAAGTAAGTGCACAATAAAACATTGTTTGTTCACACAAACAAAACAATCCAATGAATATAATAAAACTCGAAATCAAGCTTAACTCTATGAGTGGGTGTGAACACAACTAAAAATAAAATTGGTTTGTAAATGAGTCAAACCACTAGCTAGTGTGAAAAAACACACTCCAACATCTTCCCTTAGGCATAGAATAGGGACTGAGAAAAGAGAAAGTAAAGAGGCTGAATGGATATTAGTAACTAGGACTAATTAGGTACCCATATACAAAATCATAGTGAAATAAAAAATGTCCCTATGGTAGCCAATCCAAATTATTGGAATACATTGATGGTGTGTCATTATAACCACCATTTTAAATAAGAACTAGTAATTTTTATGAGAATCACTCTGTAAAAAACACTTATCACAAAACACCTGTAGCAAAGAGTTACTGAGGATGAAATGTGTCACTACAAATTACCCAAACAACCATTTAAACCATAATGAGAGTGGAGAATATAAATCTATTACAAGGCATCTAAAGAAGCATGACTCATAATCTTACACAATTTTGTAGTATTTTCACTTGATGGAGTGAATCACATCAAAAAAATGCATTCAATCAACTACCTCAAAAAGGAAAAAAGTGGTGCACCAAGGGCTAGCAAGGAGTACAAACCCTAAATCAGTATGTGCACACACCTCCCTTCCCATAATGTTCAAGTGGGTATAGTTACTCAAAAAAATAATCTATGTTTGTGGGCCAATCCCACTACAAAACATTGAGATGTTGACAGGGTGATGCACCAAACTAGCTACTCTTTAGAGGGAGATCAAACTCCACAATAAATCTAAAGGAAACTATCAACATCAAAGATATATATATATATATATATATATATATATATATCTGTCTGTGTGTGTGTGTGTGTGTGTGTGTGTGTGTGTGTGTGTGTGTGTGTGTGTGTGTGTGTGTGTGTGTGTGTGTGTGTGTGTGTGTAATGTCATTGGTGTTGATGGGATAGTCAAAAAGTAAAGAGTAATAATTATAAATATGGAACATATAAACATGAATAAAAAAATCCATGACTCTCTGTGTGACTATAAACAAATGTCCCATATAACAAAAATATCACCAATTGATGCAATAAATCTCACAATGGAGTCAATGTGTAGTAGATGACATATATTAAATATGAGATGCAAGCTCCAAAATACACATTTTCCTAAAAATTATCTCAAATAACCAAGGACTATGAAAAGGTAGGTTGAATAATGTATAGTCAAAGAAGCTAAGCAGTGGAGGAAACTCACTTATAGAGTCCTCTCAAAGAATGTTGTTGATGTCACTAGGAATGATCAACGATACCCCCTAAATGAACATGAATGGTAGATGAAGATGATTGCATATGAATGTGTGTAAATTCCATAGTAGAAGAATGTAAGGTAACATCTAAGTAAGTGTCAAGTAGATCATGTCTAACCATTGTAATCTCAAATTTCTCAAGCTTGACTGAAGGTGCATAAGATCTCATATATAGCTTAATATCCTCAGGAAGAGTGGAGTAAGCAAAAGATGGATCTCTATTAATAGATACCAATGAATATGAATCACATGCATCATAGCTACTTTTATGCTGATAAATCCAAATAATAGTTTGGATAGGGTGAGTAATGCCCTATAGATGTTTCCTAATGCCTAGAAGTCTAGTAGTGTGACCCATGGAATAAAGCATGTGGGATATAAATCTAATGGTATGATGCTCAAAATAAGAAAACATATATGTATGTGGAACTATATTTGGATGTGTAGAGTGTGAAACAACATTAAGCATAAAAGTATCATCTACAATAATAGGAGCAACATGAACAATGAGTAGATTATAATTTGGTAGATCAAAGTGTCAAAGTACATCAAATGGATGCATACCACAACGTGATGGGGTATTATATTGATGTTGTATGCCAATAAGTTTATTTTATATAGAACAAATGAGTTCATCCTTTCCATGAATTAGTGGGTGTAAAAGATAATTTTTTCTCATGAGTTTAGTTTTTCTTCCTGAAGTAATATGAAAGAGGTCATATGATTCATGGGTTGCTTAGGTCTTGGTAGGGTATTGTCGACAATCATACCAAAATGAAAAATAGGAAAAAAATGTCTTCCTTTATGGAATTGTATGGGTATCACCCCCCATCCATCACTTAAGTTTTGATGGTGCATCCTAAGGTTTAAGCTATTGAGGAATACATTCACCAACAACAGAAGGTTTTAGTTAGTTTATGAGATAATTTATCAATGGCACAAAATTGAATAACATAGCAAGTAGATCAATACTGTAGTGAGTGGTATTTTGACATAAGTGATTAGGTATTTATGTATTTGCAAAAATTTAAGCAAATGTCTCTGAAGAAACAAAAAAAGATAAAAATCTATCACCTAATTATTATGTCCCTTACCAAATCTTGCAAAAATTTGGTACTATGGCTTACAAGTTAAAATTACCCCCATCCACTCACACACATCTAGTATTCCATGTATTTTACCTGAAGAAAGTAATTTCACATAGATTTTCCACTTAGACTACGTTACATGAACTATATTAATAAAGTAGAGTCTTTTTACATCCCGAGGACATAATTCACGTGTGCACTAAGTAATTGTAGATTAGAGCCATTAAGTAGTATTTTATCAAATGGAAGAACTTAAATTCTAAATATGTAACATGGGAGGATGAATTATTCCTAAAAAAACATCCTAGTTTGATTCAATGTTGTTTTAAATGAGAGGGGAATGTTATGACCTTAACCTATAGTGCATCTAGGGATATGTGTGGATGACTTGTGGCTTACACATCTTCATATTAGTTTGTTGTATTTCTCAATGTTATTAGTATAGTCAACCTATGGAATAACCATGGATAATTAGAGTATATATAAGAGGTAGTAGTTATTATTTTATCATCATATTATGAATTTTATTCTTATTGAATTATTGTATAAGTTTCCCCCTCAAAGGTGCTCAGTCATAATATTGAATTATTTTTCTCTTTCACCAATTATTTTTGTGGATCTACTTATTATGCTCTTAATTTTATCATATCTTATTCTACTATTGTGCATCATATAAGTAATTTCCTTACAAGTGGTACTAGAGCCTCCACCTTGGTTCAAGTCATGAATTGTGTGGATGTATCATCATAGAAGTGTTCATCTACGGATAATACATGACGGGGATTCTAGTGTATAGGAACAAATATAACCCAGAGTCTAGGCTTCAGAAGTGTGGTGCGATATTATGATCTTGATGGGTAGATTTCACTAATGCCTTGAGGTTTTAGTGTAATGGTTGGTTACATAAGTGCTACCTTTTGAAAGCCTATTACCATGTTACTTCTCCTACCACTACCTATAGGCATTTTGTCATTATTACTTGACATTTTTTGCATGGTTGACTCCTTTAAAGAGTTTACTATTAGTATTACCCAACTAATGCATCATTTTAATGACACATGGGGAAATTTTACCACTCTAATTTTTCTAGGGCCTTTTCTTTTTTATCCTTCACTTTATTACCTTGGGTCAGCTAGAGAATAAAACATTACATAATATAGGCAATCCATTCACTTGGGAGCATCATAGACATTTCTACCTTGGAGGATTTGAAGACTTCTCATAATGATCTGATAGCAGTGGCCTAGCAGGATCATGATATGTGGATGATTATCACTTCTCTACTACCCTATAGCTTTTATAAAAATTAACTTTAACCTTGTTAATCATCAAGTGAATATGATCTGAGCACGTCAACAAATCTAGTAATCCATGCACCCAATAGTCTTTAAGGATTTTTTAAGTGTTTGAATCGATGTGGGAAAGTGGGTACATATAACATGGTTGAGTTATATGACTTGACAATTCTATGGGCAAAATGGAGGAAAAAATCCAAGTAAAGATCAACCTAGATGAGCAATTAAAACACTCATGTAAAATAGTTAATTGGTTATCCAGAAAGAAACAAAACCTTGAAATAGGAAGTTTCATATAAGTTGAAAAAAATAAAAAATGTTAAAGACCTATTAGGAAATTATATACCACAAAATTACAAAAACCTCCGTAAACATAAGTCTTTTAATGACTAGTAATAGGTTATCTTGAAAATCAAAGTATTGAATAATGAGATAACTAGGAAAATGTTAATTTCAATAAAGCTTGGAGAAGTACATATTAACAAGATATTATTACACAATAAATGAGAAATTTGAATACCTTGTGTTGTTAATCATGTATTCAAATGTCAATAACAACTCTCACATCAAAACTACATTCTCCTCAGGGTTCAATAGGTCCCTATTCAGAATAAATTTGAGAGTGGGAGATGTTGGGTATAATAGTACATTTAAGGTAGCTCCTAGGAGATACTTTTCAAATATGAAACCTCTTTGATGATCTTGATACCGATAGGTATCACCCAATAGTTCCTTTAAGGAGATGATATTGAAAGGGGCATATGGGGGTCCAACAAGGATCTCCTAGGAGATCATATGAAGGTACCCTTGAAGGTATTAAAAGGCCTTTTAAGGTATCATCCATTAATTCCTTCAATAAGATAGCATGAAGGTCATTATAGTACCTTCAAAGGTACCTTGAAGGTGTCTCCTAGAAGATACCTTTCAAACATACATAAGGGAATGTTTGAAGGTATTATAAGGCCCTTCAAGGTATCAACTAGTAGTACCTTAAAACATACCTTGAAGGGCCTTGTAATACCTTTAAGGGTACCTTTATGCATGTTTGAAAGGTATCTCATATGAGAAACCTTAAAAATATTGGTTTCACCATAGAGGTTCAAATCACATGCATGATCCCAAAACATAAGTATCTAATCATTTTTCATGATTCTACTCAAAACCCACATTACTCAATATCATTTTGTTTACTATTAAAATACATGGCTGAATGTTGATTTAATAACTATGTTTCTCTACTCATCTATTCCACTCTTATGCATGTTTGAAAGGTATCTCCTAGGAGGTACCTTGAAATTAGGATGAAATTGGCAATGAAGTATGCAATATATGATATTGCAAGTTATTAGTTTTTAGGATTGACATAAATAGTGTCATTAAAAAATTATATTAGACATTACCTTTTTAACATTTTTTAGTATTTAACATATCTCTATGTTTGTGTTGTGGTATAAATAAAGCTTTATATCCTACATATAGGTGTACATTGGACTGATTTTATAAATAAAATAATTAACAAATCTTATCATGTCTTTTACAAATGTTTAGGCTGAAAAGGCATACATCAATGGCTTTCTAATGGCGAGACTATGTTTCTCTCATAAATAATGGTAAGGTCATTAGTGAAGGAATAATACATAAAGTTACAAGTCTAGAACTTGAGTCTTTATAATCCATAAATCTCACTTCCACATGCCACAATGAGAAAATAACCATTGAATGAGTAAGTGTTAATGTGACAAAATCTTTTGATCCAAATTTACCACTTCCATTTCCTAAAGATTTTGTGGATAATTTGGGGGATGTATTTGATAGTTTTACTATATGGACTACAATAATGATGTAACACATCACAAAAAAATTCTATAGAGGATGACATGGAAGAAATACATACTAATTTCAATTAATCTATACATATACAACCATTAAAACAATATAACCCTTGATTTGATTCATTAGTTCAATATATTGATGATCCTATCACATTTTTGAGCCTCAATAGTTACTTTGTTGGGGAAAGGGTACATTTGTTGCATAAATGTATAACTCTTGAAAATGATGAAAAAAATTACTTTTGGTTATGTTAAATTTGCATAACCAAGGGATATTTTTAGTTACAATATTATCCCAATGATGGAAAATGAATTGGTAATTTACATAAGGCATATTCTACAACATTTGGAGACTTCCAGTATAGAGGTAACCAAAAAATCTAACATTAGATGGCCTTCCAAAAAGATAGTAGGCATTGAATATAGAGCAATCAATTTACCATACATGACACCAAAAGAAAAATAAATTGGAAATGTTTTGGAAGTAATGGATACTAAAGTCATTCCTTACATGACATTCCTAGAGTAGAGGCATCCAAAAAAATTAATTTTTTCCTACAACTACTCAGGCTAAAAAGGAATTTATCCAAACACTTCACTTAGCCAAGTGGAGTTTGATGCAAGCATAGATAGTGAGTTTCAAAAAGTGTATGTAGATAAATGTTGTATCAAAAAATGTTATCACTCAAGATTGTCATTTGAGATGATAAAATATATAATGATAAAGTTACTTGATTTCACCACAATAGATAAGAGGAAACATGCCTTGGATGCCCTTTCTACTAGTTTGTTTAATAAAAATAAAAACAAAACTACCATTGATTTTTAGGGTACTGAGATATATTTGTAATATTAGCTTAAAATATATGGATGAAGAAAAGTAGATTTTTTGACATTCAAAATTATCACAAAAATGGGGAACAAAATGCATTCCATATAGGGAGGTTTCCATAAAATCCACAAAATCCACAAAATAATATAATGACATATAAATAATTACTAGACTAATTGGTGGATGATTTTGTAGATGTTTCTCCAATACTTACATGCCAAGTATATATATATATATATATATATATATATATATATATATATATATATATATATATAGCTTACAAAAAAAATTCAACATCTCCCAACATTTTTCACTCAAGAATTTATGAAGCGCCACATCAATGCAAAACTAGTAAATATAGAATAAGGACCAATATCCTAGCCAAAATTCAATAACATGTGGAAAAATAATTTTCATGATGTGAACATTTCCCTATCTAATGAATTCTCTAGTTGAAAAACATGTATATTTATTACTCGATGAAAATAATCTGGGTCCCTATCTAGAGATCAAGAAGATCATATTGATCAAGAATTCATGATGTAGTCAAATCAGATACTTTTTGAAAGATAAATGTATTACACATATAACTAAATGTCAAATAAATCCCTTTAATAATTCCTTAGTGTCATCCATGACAAGTTTTAATTTAAAAAACATTTGTGCCAAGGAATGTCACAAAAATCAAATCAGTTACTAATAAAATAGTAGAGTTTTCAATGCATGGGTTATCACACATGGTCATGGTGCAGGTGGATATGTAAATTTTTTTACCATATGTTCTTGGAGGGTCTTAATTAATATCACCTCAATTAAAAAGTGTTTGAATTATATGAAAACAAGAATATAAGGTACTTCTAGATCTTTACTATATAAACCTAGATCTTGAAAATATCCATTATATGATGTAGTTTTGTCTAATATTTACTACCCTAAATGTAATAAATACATAGAAGAAGCACAACCAATTAGTGCCTTCAAGAAAATTACTTCCAGGATATACCTTCAACTATAAAAGTGTTGTGGGGAAAGTAATAACATGTAGTTCCTTCCATCCATTATTATATTTAAAAAGTGTCTAACCTTATATGGAACTAAATGTAATTCTATTACATTTACAAATTCATAAAATCAAGTTCTTTTGTATAGGCTTTTGTTGAAATATTTATCTCTCCTTATCTACAAAGGTATTTTCCTCAATGTTGAGATCAGATGTATCCTTATATGACATACCCATGAGGACATCGATGGCACATTTGGAAACCTATCTAAATATATAGAAGAAATATGTATGGAGTTGTGACGAGATGATGGAAAATTTTAGGACATGTGAAAATACAAGAAACTTCATGCCATATTTGATTAAATAAGTAGTAGATTTCAAATATTATGTTAATAGTTACCAGCTAAAGGGATGAAATGAAATATTAGGCTTGGTAAAAGTTTAATATTTTTGTATATGCATGGATCAAGGATAACCCATTATGGGCTGCAAAAATTATATAAGAGATAGAATCTGGCTCCCCCTCCTGATTAAATTATGTGGAACAAAAGAAAATGGTGACCCAAATGTTGTAGAAGGTGATCCAATGAAAATAATATTTAAATACATGAAAAATAGAGAAAATTCACAAGATTCCATTGTTGTAAAATTCTTAGACGGATGTAGGAAAAAAAGTGAAAAAGATATTAAATACAACTTGATTAATTATGTAAAGCAATTCAATGAATTTGGTTTGACCAAAAATACTAAGTGGAAGGATCCATCGTATTACTTACAAAATATCCATAACATAATCAAAGAAGACATGTTCCCTTATGAATTTAAATATGGAAGACATTTTTGGGTTAGAACTCGCCATGACATACCCCGTGAATAGAGGTCTACATAACATGGTTCATGACAGGGCCCTTGATTTTAGAATGGCATCTACATATACATATAGTGGTCCAAGAAACAAAAGAACAAAAAAATTATTTGATCCAGCTCAAGATGTACAAAAAGGATATATGTTATTTTTAAGACCTTACTATTTTATAGGAGTGAACTACTCAATATGGGTTGCTAGAGATGAAATTAATATTGAGATACTACAAATAAATGGAGATATAGAACATAAAGTCAAAATAGCTCAGTTCATCGTATTTCGTGTAGTGAAAAAATATGTATAAGAAGTGAAAACTTATTCAAGTTGTTTGGACAAAAAATGCAATCCCAACCCAAATAACACCTCTTTACCATCCATTCTTATAAATAGTATCTATGATTGCAAACCAAATAAAAATTTGAGAGGTTATGCACTTGTTCTCCCTAATTTTTTAAAAGGAATTGTAATGGACTAGTTGAATGCATCATCACATTAGGCACTTTAAAAATAGTGATAAAGGATTCAGATCCATTTATTTATTTCATGACATTGGCAATTTAAAATGGTGTTTCTTTAATTTTGGAATGAGAAGTGTGAATTTTTTTTTTCAAAATTTAGTTTATATTTTTGGCATGTAAAACTTTTAATTGGACATGTAAAATGTTTTATTAGATTCACTTAGGAGATGATTTTTTTATTTATTTATTTTTGGAGAGTTTGTTGAGTGGTACTTCACATTTTGTGTATTTCAAATTAGTTATTTGCATTTTGGGTCTTAAAATAAACACTACAGTATTTTTGTTTTATATTTTCTATTATGGTAATTAAATCTTTAGCAACTATGTATTAACAAAAGGTTTTTGGCATTTGTGAATTAGAACATGCACTTTGCATTTTAATTATTTCAAAATGGTCTTCATCTTTTGTGTATCTGAAATAGTAAGTTCAATTTCACAAATCATGAAAGGGTCTTCAATAAATGGTCTTTGCAATTTGCACATCACAATTTACTCATCAAATTTTGAGCATTATAAAATACACTTCAATATTCCTATGTTTTTGAAATGGTCTTCAGGGTTTATGCCTTGTATTTTCCAACTTTGGTATTTTTGTTTTATGAATTGCACTTCCACATTTGTGTCCTGGGTTTTTCCACTTCACAGTTAATATTTTGTGAAAAATTATTTGACTTTTTTGCATTCAAATTCTATGTTTTGGCAATCAGAATTAGACATTTTCCATTTGTGCATCAATAATTCTTGTTCTTTGGCATTTGTGTATCAACAAATGGTCTTAAAAATTCTAGTTTTTAAAATTACACTTCATTCAAGTATTGCAAGTGGTATTTGGAAACTTGGTATTGGTAAATCTTATCTACCACAAACTCAAAGTGCAAAACTTTGAGCACCTAAGATCCCACCATGTGGCATAATATAAGTGACTCAATTGTGTGTAAGGATGAATAATAAAAAAAAAATTCTTGAGTGTTGTCATCACCCAAGATTGTGTCATATTTTAGAATATTAATGACTCAACTATGCAAAAGGATGAATAGTCAAAATAAAAGTCTCAAGCATCACGAATAATCGAGATTGTGACACACATCACAATTTTGGTAACTCACCTATGTGAGAGACTATATAAACATCCAAGAGGTTTTTATAGACTCAACAACACATGATCATTCCACTTATCAAATTCTTGGAGAATCTTTTGTGAATACCAAAGTTAACATAGGTAAACTTTGAAGTTTTTAATTCATCGACACATGGCTTGTGTGAGCTAAAATTTGATGGTCATGAGGACGTCACCTAAAGATTAAAAAAATAGTTTAAAATCAAATCAACTATTGACACATGGCATCATAGTCATCCCATGTGTCCTAATCACATATCAACACATTTGGAATTAGGAGTCTTTAGATGATGTAATTAGAATAGTTAATAAAAACTAGATTGCATTAAATGGATACTTTCAATATGCTTAGCTTGATTGATGTATGAATTATCTTTCCTTGTAAAATAAAACACACATGATTATTATATATAAATGCATGGTTTGTGAACCATTTTGAATGGTCATATAAATTTTATTGAAGATAGAAAAACCATAGGCCTTCTAATGATGTGATGTTACGATTTTGCACACTTAAATGTGATTTATTTGTAATAAGTCCAACTAATTCTTTAAAAGTCAAATTAATTCTTGATAAAACTTAATTTATTTATGATAATTTTCAAAAATTATACTACTAATTATTTCTAATCATTTTAAATAATTTAGACTTATTACAAATACATTAGATAGATGTGATTTATTTTTAATATGTCTAACTAATTATTGTTAAAGTCCAATTTATTTCTGATAATTTTTAAAAATTGGACTACTAATTATTGTAAATAATTTGGAATTATTACAAATACATTAGATAGATGTGATTTATTTGTAACAAGTCCAAGTAAAACTTGATACAGTCCAATTTATTTATGATAGTTTTCAAAAAAGTGACTACTAGTTATTTCTAATTACTTTAAATAATTTGGATTTATCATAAATATATTAGATAAATGCAATTTATTTGTAATAAGTCCAACTACTTCTTAAAAAATACATTTAATTATTGATAAAGCCTAATTTATTTTTGATAGTTTTCAAAAATTGGACTACTAATTATTTATGATCATTTTAAATAATTTGGAATTATTACAAATACATTAGATAGATGTGATTTATTTGTTATAAGTCCAACTAAATCTTGATATAGTCCAATTTATCTTTGATAGTTTTAAAAATTTTGGATTGTTGATAAGTCCATGTTATCTAAAATAGTCCTTAAAAATACCATGATAAAAATAACATTGGGTATTTTAGAGTAAATTTTACTCTATGTTGCAATCAAATTTTCAGTCGAGCACCACAATTTTGGTTCCTGTGCACCTTGGGCAAAGCAGCAAAATTTTGAAGCAGAGGGCCAGTTCATTTTGCCTGAGTATCAAAGTGCAGCGGAAGCTACCAAGTGTCACCCTCTGAGTGTGGGTCCTTTTCCCCTTTTGTTTCCTTTCATTTCATTCTTGGCCTAAGTTTAGAATTTGAGCAGAGGTCTCCAAGTGTCAATCTCTAGGAGACGAAGCTGGACAGCTGGTGTCCTCCGAACACCTTTTTGCAACTTTTTAGAGAATCATGAAATGTACCATGTATCTAGTAGTAGTTAAGTAGAATGCACCATGTGCCAACATCCGTGTCTCATAAGGGCACCTGCATTTTATTTTTGACAAAGACATTCAACAAGCTAAGCAGTAGAGAGAGCAGAAAGTGCCAGGTGGCAGTTGCGGAGGCCCTGAATGATCTTTTTGAAGAAGTAGCAGAAGCCACCACGTGTTGTCATCCAAGAGACTTTGGTCTAATGCTTTCATTCAATGCATAAAGGTGTCATTTCATTTTGCTTAAATACTGAAGTGCAGCAGAAGCTGCCATGTGTCACCTTTTGGGTCCCTCACCACATACCCCCAAAAGGAGAAGCAGAAGATGCCACGTATCTTCCTAAGAGTAGCAGAGGTCACCATGTGTCAACCTTTGAGAAACCATCTTGAGCTTAAGTACCGAATAAAGATTGTGGTGAGTCCTGAATGATATTTCAAAGGACTGAGGAAGTGCCGAGTGTCAACAAGTGAAGATTGTCGCGTACATCCATCCTTTCTTAAAGGTTGCTGGAGCAAGGAACGCAATGAGTTTTGTTTTGATAAAACTGTAAAGTATAAAGAAAATGGAAGCAGCCAAGTGTCATCCTCTAGTGTCTTCTAAGACAAAAGGAGAGAAATTTCATAAATTGACTAAGTGTCCTCTTCCATTTCAATAGAATAGAGTGCCCGTCTACCTGTTACAGTGAAAATGGAGGGAAATTTAGTGAGAGTTATTCCTGGTAGATAGAACAGTGCACTAGGTATATTTTTGGGGCTTATAAGTATTAAAGATGCCATCTATTTGTCCCCTATAAGCAAAGGTAGAATAGATAGTTGAGCGACCAAACAGGTGATGGACTGAAGAATTTCAAGTGCAAAGAGAGGTACTAGAAAGGGATCGCCATGCCACAGTCAGGGAAGTTCTTGATAAGACTAGGATGCATCCAAGGCATTGAATGCACCATATATTTTGTCCCCATGAGCGAAGGATGAAATAAAATTGCATGGGAAGGTGAGTGATGGAAGGAAACATTTGAGGCTATAAAAGAAGAAGAATTGTAAATTAAAAGGGGGGAAGATTTCTGATAGTTTAGACTTCTTGTAATTTCAACCAGTAATATCATTTGCTCTTGTCTTGATTTCCTGAAGTTGTAAAAGTTGATATAATCATGCATGTTTCTATGCCCTTTATGTGGCTAAATGAATTAAGGAAATTTAAGCTCCATGCCTTGGTTGGTGTTACCTATGTCATTTACACAATAGTCTATGTTGTAGATTTGCTAGTGTTGTGATTGGAAATATTATTTTCTTTTGTCTCATTTTCTGGAATCTAAAGTTATACATAATTGTGCATGACTTATGTGCCTCTTATGTGATTGAAGGGTTCTATTAAGAAGATTGAACACTATGCCTTTGTTGACAATTCATGTATCTCAGCAAAAGACTCCCTTATTGTGAGCCTCTATTTCTATTATCCAATCATTTACATTGATCATGCACCTGTCTGCTCTTAAATGTAATTGAATCTTATAATAGTTTCTCTATGATCAGGTTAGGATTAGGATTACACTTAGGTGCATCACCATAGTTAGGTTTCAATTCTTGCATTTACATTTTTGTTTAATCTCTTATCCCTTTTCTCCAATACCTGATACAAAAGAAGAGACCAGCTTCTCTAAAATATGGAGTTTGTTTCAAACTGCATCATCCCATAGCTTGAAACTTCCCATTATTATTGATTAAAATCAAGCACAATATTAAGGCATCAATAGTTTTTGGCATGCCCAGTGGGACCAGTCTTGAAGTTTCTATCAAGACCGCATGAACTAGAGAGCTACGAGGAGTCAGAGCTATGGACTATTCACTACATCACAATCTGCTGCAAGTCCATGTATTCTTTTGCCACTTTTGGTAGTTAGTCCAAGAAGAAGAGCTAACCAATTTCTACTAGTACCAAACATGGGAGCCAATGTCCCTCCAAGAAATTATGCGAGCTAGAACACTGGTATCCCTTTAATCTTCCCAACACCACCAACTGTTTGGGATCCTATTCCAGGAAATGCTCTAAAAGCTCTACCCAAATTCAGTGGGTAAGACTCAAAGACACCCATGGAGCATCTTCAAGATGTATCAAATGTTTGTGCCATACATGGTGTCACGGAGCAAAATGTGGCCTTAAGATTGTTAGTAGCCTCATTCAAAGGAAAGGCAGTAGAATGGTATTGGTCTTTGACCCCAAACACCATTTCTACATCGGACCAGCTTGGAGATCTATTTTTTGAAAGATTTGCATAGAAGGGTGATAAGTCTTCCCTGTTACAGCAATTGATCACTATTCAGAGGGGACCACAAGAGGACATGATTGACTTCAATATCAAATTCCAAAAAACTTGGGATAGAATCCTTATTACAGCTAAACCACCACCTGGTATGGCCATACTATTTTATCTCAAGGCTTTAAATTCATATATATTTGTCATGATTCAGTCACTGGGAGGACACACTTTGCCAGCAGCCTATGACCTTGCAGTCAGAGCTAAAAATCATTTAATTTACGCTGAAAAGCTACCTCCAAGGCCTCCCATGCCTATGTTCCTACAAATCTCCTTGCCTTTACCTCAAGGGGTTCTAAAAGCTATCAGCCCCCCTATGTGTATGTATACTTACCCCTCATCATCTGTGTAGTAGCCAGTCCTTAGTCAGTCATCCGAGATGGATGATATCAAGAGTATGCTAAGGACATTCTCGAATGAGCTGATTAATATGAAGAGGCAGCATAACACTTTCCCTAAGCCTCCTTATCAAGGCTATCAAGGGAATAGGTTTTCATCCCAACCAAACTAGTATCAAGGCCCTCTAAGGCAAACCAACAATCAAATAGCAAAATAATTAGTTTATGTTCCCACACCCTCACAGACCATTCCCCCCAACTCAAATAGGGAAATGGTTCCAGGTCGGAATAATTATGTGGATGATAATAATGCTTGGTGTTTTCCTTGCAATGATGCTCACACACCTAGAGATTGTCCTAGGGGCAAGTTGCAGTAAAGGGTAGCTGAGTAGAGGAGAATGGCTGGCCAGTTTTCTAGTACCAGTAGCAGTCAAGCATACCAGTCTCCTGGCATGTAGAATTCGGTTCTAGTGGCTTAGATGCAAGCAATTTCCTTACAAAAAGAGGAAGAAATAGCCCTAGAACATGCTTTGTTCTCATGGGTTGAGGATGAAGAAACAGTCTTTTTAAATGAAGCATCCACCTCCCAAAGGCTAGTAGTGCAATCCGACTACTATACCAAGTCGAAGAGGAGAATGGTGGAGTAGCCTAAGATTGCAAGTGGTCAAGTCAAGAATAATCCTTCATCTCAGGAGAAAAAGAATGCCTCTGTTAGACAAGAAGTACCTCAACTGGTACAAGATCAAGGGATCCTTGTCCAAATTCAAGAAAAGACAAGGTATCTGTATTTCCAAAAAACTTAGTCTTTAGTGCCGATCAATGTAGTGGACCAATTAAATAGGACTCCAGCACAAGTATCTATATGGGATATCTTGGCTATCCCTGAGCAAATGACATTACTGCAAGAAGCTCTACAAGGGAAAATAGTGCTTGAAGGTACTATTACCAAGGGAGGACCTGCTAGAAAGGAAAAGCTCAAAGACTCAATTCCTCCAACGACAATAGCCTTCATGAACAATGCAACACAAGTAAATCCAAGCTGGAGCCTTTCTATTTGACTATGATAGTTGGAAAGAAACTTTTGCATAATGCATTGATAAATTTAGGAGCTAGCACAACTGCGATGCCTAAACAAATAGTTGATGCCTTGAAAATAAATTATGAACCCCTTGCAAAAGGAGTTATGCAGCTAGATGGCAAAATAGTGCAAACCATATGGAGAATAAAACAACTCCCCTTGTAGTTATACACATGTCCCAATGTAATTGTTAACCAAGATATATAGTTGTCTTTGGTTTATGTTTATCCGTAGACTTTACAGCAAAAATAGGAGGATACATGTCTCTTGACTGGTCTCAACTCATCCTACGAACCAGATATGGTTCAAAAATGAAGATTCTATCTGAACCATTGTCCAAAGACCACATCACCAATGAGCTAACAACAAGATTAGAGCAGATCATGCCATGATAAATATAGAAGAAAGAAATTTTGTTGAAGAACTGGGTGACTGGACTGAGCATGATCAAGAAGAAGAAAATAGTTAGTTGTTGGCTATGATGCATAGTGACCCATATGGGAACTATGATTCTACTGGCTTGGGCACGTATGTCATTTTTGATGAGGATCAGGTGATCCCAAATGTTATAAGTGAAGAGGCACCTATTGCTCAAGATTTGGAGGTCTAGACTTTGAATTTTTATGGGGCCAAAAGTAAACAGGGTGCTGGAGTAGGAATCTGTCTTACTACTCTAAATGGTGATAAAATTTTAAGGGCTATCTGATTTCAATTTGCTTACACTAATAATGATGTAGAATATGAATCTCTAGTACATGGTCTCCTATTATCTAAGAAAAAGGGGATAATAAACCTAAGAGTAAGAGGAGATTCAGAATTAGTGGTGAAGCAAATATGGGAAAAGGTAGTGGCCAAGAATGTGAGAATGAGGTCCTACAGGCATAAGATTTGGGATTTGATAGAGGATTTCGATGCCTTCAATATTGAAATAATTCCTAGAAGTCAAAACACTGAGGCTAATAGGATGGCTCAAATTGGCTCACAATTTAACCCAGTGACTGGCCTATTGGTTAACAATGAGTCAGTGAAAGTTATAGTGAGGCCAACCATCCTAGTCAATGATGAAAATTGGCAAGTGTTTGAAAATGATGCTCAGGTAGTCCCTTTCTTACAACAATCAGATGAGTTTGTAGATCAGTTGCAAACTAAAATTGAAGAGGCATATGGTGATCAAGTTATTTAATTAAGGACTAATAAGATCCCCAAAGGATTGATCACCTTAGAAAAAAATTTTGACCTAAAAGATGTAAGCTTGGGAAAGAAAAGGTTCCAGGTAGATGAGGTAGACTATTCTAAGGTAGAGGTGAGTGCCGAAAAGAAACTAAAGGTTGGGAATTCCACAACTCAAAAGGAAAAGGAAAAACTGATTGAATTGTGTCAGAGATACGACAGAGTCATAGCTCGGAGCTATGATGACCTTCATGGATACAACAGAGACATTATCCAGCATATAATAGAGTTGACTGAAGGATCCAAACCCATCAGGAAGAAATAGAGGCTAGTAAATCCAAGGATTGAGCCCCTAATGGTAGATGAGTTGCAGAAGCTTTTAGATTCAAAGATAATATTCCCAATCAAACACTCAACTTGGGTATCAAATCTGGTCCCAGTTAAGAAAAAGAATGGAGACGTGAGACTTTGTGTAGATTTCAGGGATCTAAATAGAGCATCTCTAAAATACCACTATCCCTTGGCCTCCATGGAACAAATTTTGCAAACTGTGGTTGGATCAGAGAGGTTTTCTTTACTTGATGGTTTCTCTGGGTATAATCAGATCTGGCTCACTAAGGAAGACTAGTATAAGACTGCTTTCACTACCAAATGGGGGACATTTGCCTATGCAAAGATGTTGTTCAGCTTATCAAATGCACGAGCCACCTTTCAATGAGCTATGGATATAGCCTTTGGTGAGCTAATAAATAAGGTCATCTTGGTTTATCTAGATGATCTCATTGTTTTCTCAAAAAATGTTGATGATCATTTTGATCATTTGGAATCAGTCTTCAAGAAATGTCAAGATTTTGGGATATCATTGAATCCCAAGAAATGTATTTTTACTGTACCTTAGGGCAAACTGTTGGGGCACATAGTATCTAAGGAAGGAGTTTCTATAGATCCCAAGAGAATCATAGCTGTAATGACCCTACCTCTTCTATTAAATAAAAAGGCAGTCTAGTCCTTTTTAGGGAAGATCAATATTTTCAATAAATTCATTTTTGATTTTGTAGGCTTGGTTAGACCAATGACACTCTTTCTAAAAAAGGACCTGGTCTTCAAGTGGACTACAGAAGGGAAGTAAGCATTTGAAGAGGTCAAGAAGGCTATCTCAGTAGCCCCAGTGCTCAAGAACCTAGAGTTTTCCAAACCCTTTGTAATGTATGTCTATGGAGGAGAGTCGAGTATTGCTGCCATCCTAACTCAAAAGAATGATGGGTTATAAGGGGAACACCCAATATCCTTCTTCTCAAGAACTCTCAGAGAGTATGAGACCAAGTGTAATTTTATGGAAAGATAGGCCTATGCCATGGTAAAAGCCCTCAAGAAATTAAGGCATCTGATATCAGGGAACAATATTTTGATACTTGTAGCTCACCCAAGTGTTAGGGAATATATCATGGAGGGGGAAATTACTGAGAAAAGAGCCAATTGGATCACTAAGATCCTTGAATATGATGTGGAGGTTAGACCCACCAAGCTAGTTAGAGGAAGGGAGCTGTGCCAATATATAACCCAAGAGCTTGAAAAGATGTTACCTAAGGAAGCAGATTTAGAAGGAGAAAGAGAGATCGTGCTAAAATTGCAAGAGTTTGAACAGGAATATTGGGTCACAAACAGGATTCAATTCATGAAAAATGGTGCTTATTTGAGAGAAATCCCTTGAAACAAGAGGAGATTTTACAAGATACAGGGAGTTCATTTTGTTTTAATTGAACAAGTCCTTTTTAGAAGAAATTATGATGGGAAATTATTACAATGTGTAGAACAGGCTGAAGCCCAAAGGATACTACATGAAATGCATCATGGAATATCAGGGGGACATTTTTTTACAAAGACCACAACCATAAAGATAACTGAGGTAGGGTATTTTTGGCCTTCTTTATTTTTAGATTGTTATCAGCTAGTTATAAAATGTCAATCCTTCTAGTATTATATGTGAATGAGGAGGAATGTAGCCATGCCCCTTAGTCATATAGTTGTGGATGAGCCTTTCACTCAATGGGGTCTTGACTTCATTGGGATGATAAACCCAGTGTCTAACATGGGTCACAAATGGATATTAACTACCATAGACTATTTCACCAGATGGACTAAAGCAGTCCCACTTAAGGAAGCAACAGAAAATGTGATCCTAGATTTTCTAGGAGGAATCACTACTCACTTTGGGGCTCCTCGCACCATCATTTCAGATAATGATAAAGCATTCTTGGGGTCTAAGGTATCTGACTTCACCTTGAGACATGGAATATATCTAAAAACTTCATCCAAATATTACCCTCAAGGTAATGGTCTGGTAGAATCAACCAACAAGAACCTGATAAGACTCATCAAAAGAATAGGGGTGGATCATCACAAAGAATGGCATAAAGTGCTTAATCTAGCACTATGGGCTGATAGAATCATGCCCAAGTAGGTGATCAAAATGTCTCCATATGAATTGGTATATGTAAAGTTGGCTTTGATTCCCCTAAGCTTGGAAATCCCTACTCTTCAACTGATTAAATAGATTGAAATTGAAAAAAATGGCCCCATGCAGGTCAGACTCACAGAACTTCTAGAGGTTCAGGAAAAGAGGGATATGGCCCATGATTCATTGATCAAGCATTAGGGAATGGTTAAGAATTATTTTGATAAAAGGACTTTAAATCCTAATTTTGAAGTGGGCTTGATTGTTTTAAAATGGGATGCATGGGCTGCCAAGCCAGGTCAACATACCAAATTTGAAGTGCTATGGACTAGTCTGTATAGAATTTGCGTGTGCAAGCAAGAGAATTTTTTTGAGCTAGAGTCGATGGAAGGAGAACCTAAAGAGATTCCTGTAAATGGAATCTATTTAAAACATTTCAATTGACTTAGGTCTCTCATGTATTGTAGTTAAATAGTTTCCCTTTCTCGCATTTTTTTTCCATTATTTTCCCACTTTGCTTTTGAATAAGTGTTTTAAACATATGTCGATGGCTCTTTTGAAGCTGTAATTTTCACAATTTTGATATAGCGGGAGGTGGAGTTTTCTTTTTGAGTAGGCTCAAAATTTTTGATGGTTGCTAATAACTATAGAGTAAATTTTACTCTATGTTGCATTCAAATTTTCAGTCGAGCACCACACTTTTGGTTCTTGTGCACCTTGAGCAAAGCAGCAAAATTTTGAAGCAGAGGGCTAGTTCATTTTTCCTAAGTATCGAAGTGTAGCAGAAGCTACCAAGTGTCACCCTCTGAGTGTGGGTCCTTTTCCCCTTCTGTTTCCTTTCATTTCATTCTTGGCCTAAGTTTTGAATTCGAGTAGAGGTCGCCAAGTGTCGATCTCCAGGAGACAAAGCTGGATAGCTGGCATCCTCTAAACACCTTTTTGTAACTTTTCAGAGAACTATGGAATGTGCCACATATCTAGTAGTAGTTAAGTGGAACGCACCATGTGCTAGCATTTGCATCTCATAAGGGCACCCATGTTTTATTTTTGACAAAGAATTTCAACAAGCTAAGCAGCAGAGAGAGTGGAAAGCACCAAGTGGTAGGTATGGAGGCCCTGAATGACCTTTTTAAAGAAGCAGCAAAAGCCACCATGTTTCATCATCTAGAATACTTTGGTCCAATGATTTTGTTTAATGCATAAAGGCATCATTTCATTTTGCTTAAATACTGAAGTGTAGTAGAAGCTGCCAAGTGTCACCTTCTAGGTCCCTCGCCACATACCCCCAAAAGGAGAAGTGAAAGATGCCACATATCTTCCCAAGAGTAGTGGAATTCACCACGTGTCAACCTTTGAGAAACCATCTTGAGCCTAACTGCCAAATAAAGATTGTGTTGGGTCTTAAATGATATTTCAAAGGATTGAGGAAGTGCCAAGTGTCAACAAGTGAAGACTGCCACGTACATCCATCCTTTCTTAAAGGTTGCCCGAGTAAGGAACGCAGTGAGTTTTGTTTTGATAAAACTACAAAGTATTGAGAAAATGAAAGCAGCCAAGTGTCATCCTCTGGTGTCTTCTAAAACAAAAGGAGAGAAATTTCATAAATTGACTAAGTGTCCTCTTCTATTTCAACAGAATAGAGTGCCCATCTACCTATTACAGTGAAAATGGAGGGAAATTTGGTGAGAGTTATTCCTGGTAGATAAAATAGTACACCACATAGATTTTTGGGGTGTGTAAGTATTAAAGACACTATCTATTTTTCCCCTATAAGCAAAGGCAGAGTAGACAGTTGAGCAGCCAAATAGGTGATGGAACAAAGAATTTTAGGGACAAAGAGAGGTACTAGAAAGGGATCGCCATGCCACAGTCAGGGTGGTTCTTGATAAGACTAGGACGCATCCAAGGCATTGAATGCACCATCTATTTTGTCCCCATGAGCGAAGGATGAAATAAAATTGTGTGGGAAGGGGAGTGATGGAAGGAAACATTTGAGGCTATAAAAGAAGAAGAATTGTAAATTAAAAGGGGGGAATATTTTTGATAGTTTAGACTTCTTGTAATTTCAACCAATAATATCATTTGATCTTGTCTTGATTTCTTGAAGTTGTAAAAGTTGATATAATCATGCATGTTTTTGTGCCCTTTATGTGGCTAAATGAATTAAGGAAATTTAAGCTCCATGCCTTGGTTGGTGTTACCTATGTCATTTACATAGTAGTCTATGCTATAGATTTTCTAGTGTTGTGATTGTAAATGTTATTTGCTTTTGTCTCATTTTCTATAATTTGAAGTTCTACATAACTATGCGTGACTTTTGTGCCTCTTATGTGATTGAAGGGTTCTATTAAGAAGATTGAACACTATGCCTCTGTTGACAATTCTTGTATCTCAGTAAAAGACTCCCCTGTTGTGAGCCTCTATTTTTGTTATTCTAATCATTTACATTGATCATGCATATGTCCTCTCTTAAATGTAATTGAATCATGTAATAGTTTCTCCAATGCTCAAGTTAGGATTAGGATTACACTTAGGCACATCACCATAGTTAGGTTTCAATTCCTACATTTGCATTTCTGTTTAATCTCCTATCCCTTTTCTCCAATACTCGATACAAAAGAAGAGACCAGCTTCTCTAAAATATGTAGGTTGTTTCAAGCTGCATCATCCCATAGCTTGAAACTTCCCATTGTTGTTGATTAAAATCAAGCACAATTTTAAGGCATCAACAAGTATAACAAATATTTAAATCAATATTTCTATGAAAAGAGGTCAAAAAATAAGAGTCACTTGAAAAATCTAAAGTTGTAAATGTGATTAATAAGGGGGAAACTAAAATTCATTCATCATATCAAAACACTTCTACTCTCACTACTAATATAGATGGTGAGCAATCTATAGATGAATAGTTTAGAAAACCATGTTCCAATTTGCTCAATAACTTACCACATAATTTATTAATACCTATAAGACCCAGTACCTATCGATTGAATCCATCACTAAAAAATGAGAAACCAAATGTAGATAAATGTAAACTAGAGATACCAAGTACAAACTTATAAAAAGAGCATGATACACTTTTTTATTCTTTTAAGCATGTATATGGTACATTTGATATAGACCCTCCATATAATCATCTTGTTGATGAGATCCTATTATTTTAGTGGCACTTTTTCTAGTCTCACATATTTCAAAAATACTTAAACAACACAAATATTCAAAAATCCTAGAATATGTTCATTACAAACATGTTCTATTGGATCCTTGACATCTATGTGTTAGTTTCATGTTGATGGATTTCATATTCAATTACTCTTACATACACATGTGTGTCACACTTCTACTTGAGTGTGATACATTCATATACATATACATGATATATTCCTATTTTAGATGTTGGACCTTCCGTCTACTCATGTCATGAATAATTTGAGGACATTCATTTCTTTTATCTTGATACACACATGTTATATGATTTTATGGTCAATCTACATTATCATGCTTGAGTTTACATATATACTTACACATACCATTATCCATGATTATATCTATACTATACACTTAACATTTTTCCTAACGCAATGATCCAAAGGCTACTATGACATGTTTATGTGGGTTTCTTAGACTTTACTTTATACATTTCCTTGAGTGTCGTGCCTTGTTATTGCGTTCTTTGTTCAATCATTTGAATATGTTGCTTTATTTGTGACCCTTATGCCTATGTATACTTTCATTGAAATTTACAAATGTCATTATTTATTGTATGAATATTTGAATATGTCATTATTTCTTTTATATACATTTGATTAAGTCATGTCCCTTTAATTGTGTGACATTTGAACATGCCCCTTATTTGTGGTCTCCTTGGACCATTGCCTTTTGACTTGATTTTGAATGCTATTGTGTGTGTGTTTGTTTTCTTATTGATCTTATATTATTACTATATAGACATTTCTATGATCCCTATCATGCATTTTAAGCCTCCAAGTGATCACACTAGTTATATGTGATGCAATGTTATATCTACATAGAGATGTTACTCTATATATGCTCCAAGTTTACATTCACATATTATATAGTTATCTTATCCTTTATAGGTGATCTAACTAGTAGTTCCTATCTTTCCCTTACCTAAAGAGCTAGAATATTAGTCGGGCAATGTCATAGAGGAATGTCGTCCTCAATTGGCATAGTTTTTAGATTTAGTGGGGGTATGATTTGAAAGCATTTTCTCCACCTATATTCAATATGTGGTACTTATATCATTTTTCAAATTCAATGTGGGCATGTCATATTTGCATGGCGTCCACACATTCATAGTTATCAGATTTAGTAGGGGCATGTTATATGAGCATGGATTTCACACATTCAAAAATTTTATATTCAATTAGGGCATGCTTTAGAAGCATGTTCTCCACACCTATTCAGTATTCAATATCTTTAGATTACAGTGGAGGCATGTTTTGGAAACATGTTCTACACATTGATACTTATATAAATTTTCATATTTCTCCATATATAGAAGCATGTTCTCCAAACTTACACAATTTTATGAATTCACCAAAGCACACAGTTATATGATTCAAATTTATAGTTGTATAAGAATTATATACATTGGTATCATTGTTATGCAAAGTTTAAGCATCAGACATATCTAAGATGCATATGATATGTAATGTGAACCTAATATTAAAAAATCCAAATTAGTTTTAGATTTCATAACATTCTTAAGCACTTTCACCACCTATTAGTTAGACCAGTGAGGCAAGATAATACTATTAAGTCTAACCTAAAAACTTGGCTAGATTGAGTAATTTGATATATGAAATTTAAAAATGTATCTATATTTGTCCTAATCTTAATTATAGATCCTTATAATGATACATCTTTCTCAAATCAACTTATAAATAGGCATGGTTATTACATCGACACATAGGTGTATTCCTACACCTTGCTCTTTAAATTTCAATATATTTCAAGTAATTTCAATCCAAATTGTATGCACTCATTATATATTGTAACATGATCTTGGTTGTAAGTAAGCTACCAACAAATCACTCAGGTTGGGCATACACAAAGATAAGATGTGTTATACATACCCGGGTACATATTCCTTTTTATTTTAAACTATTAATTTCATTAATAGATCAAGAGGGGAAATGTAGATGATATTTAAGGATTAAATAGCACCTTCATCTTGTACACTTGGAAAACTTATAACTTGATTGTTCCTCTCATTTCTAGACCTTTTCTATTTTTACAATTCTCATATATGGTCTATGTTATGCCCCTTTCTGTATATCTCTTAGCCTGGCTAGTCTTATGTTTATGACCCAAGCCTTCTATCTTTTTGAGAATGCTTGAAACATACTTACATTACATCTCTACAAGTTCTGAACCTATCCCTATTTTCTTATTACCTAGATACTAACATCTAGGGTAGACATTAGCATCAACGCTAGTTTCCTAACCAGACACAAGTATTTAGTGCCCTAAAGTCATATATTTTATATATGAAATTGTTGATAATCAACATTCCCATATTCCTAGAATGGGGAACCTCCTTTATTAAACTTTCAAAATGCCCAAGATACTAAGCATGTTAAATAATTTGACTGCATTTAAATTTGATTTAACATACCATTTCTTGTGCTTTTGTAATTTTTGGTTAATTATTCATTTTGGAATAAAGACTGATATTTAGAAACTTTCAAGTTAATGTAAGTCTTCTTCAAATTTTATTAATCAATGAATTATTTAACATTGATGGTTCAATGACTTGCATATAGGATTTTGATAAGGGAGTGCCACTGGGCTCTCTAATATGCATAAACACAACTAGCTTCATTGGGGTTCTATTTGACTAACATTATGTTGTGTTTAAATTATTTAACTATAGAGCTTTTCATTAAAAAATTTTAAAATTTCTTAAGATAGGTTGTGACATATTTATAAAACTAACTTAGTCTCTGTTGTTCCCCAAAAATGTCAGCTATTTTTGGGACAAAATTTGAATTATTTTGGTCCTACAGACCAAAATAATCTCTTCCCTTTCCAAATTTTATCTTGGGCTTTCAAATTCCTCATTTTTCAAGCTTTTCAGAAATATATAAACTGTAAACAGGATTATTTATACAAGTTCAACGGGCTTCATGACTTTTGGAAGAATTTTCATCGACAAGCATCAGCAGCAGGTTCAACGGTTAGTTCAACATCTTGGTTCAATGAAAAGGTTCAACATTCTGGTTCAAAGACATGGTTCAAAGGCAAGTTCAATGTTTGGTTTAATACTTAGTTCATCGACTCAGTTCATTTAAATTAAACCATCGGCTTGAACCATTTTTGGTTCAACCGATTGCTTCAATGTCTTGGTTCAACAGAATGGTTCATCGCCAAAGTTTAAAGGGGTGGTTCAATGTAAAATGAAGCTTCCTGAAAGATAAGTGCCTTTGAAAAGGACACTTAATTAATAAAAGCACCCTTTAGAAGGGTCACTTTCAAGGAAGCCCGAAAGGCCATTTAAAGACTGCCTAAAGGATAAATATCTTTGTGGGAGGCTATTCTGACTCAAATGGGTCATTTCTCAAGGCCCAAAAGAGCATGTCCAATATAGAAAAGTGCCAAATAGAAAAGCCAAAAGAAGACAAAAGAATGACACACCCAAAAATGTCAAATTCAAAACATTGAATTAGCCATTGATCTTTTAAACATATAGACTAGAATACATTCACATATCTCAAAGCCAACACAAGCAAAAAGCGGAGAAGGAACAGAATAGTAAATTAAATCTAGGACCTGATTCAATTAGCTAAACAAGGATGAAAGACAAAGATAAGATTAGATTGCCAAGTGGAACATTGAAAATTGTAAAACTTTCAATAAGCGTGACCTATTTCCTTACATTCATAAAATCAAATGGGTAAAGTGCCCCTAAATTCTAGCATGTCTTCTTAACAAATTCCAATGCAAAATGATGTATTGATTGTTCCCAAGTCCTTCTTGAAGAGGCTATATAAGGGAATTTCTTTGATTGTAATGCGGATCTCTTTTTTGGACAATTAGAATGAAACTCTACCCAAATTGTAAGGCATTGCTGAGACTTTGAGCTCAGATTGCTAACCATATTTTGTTATTGGAATAAGAAAGCAAGTGGTTTTTCAGACTTTGTGTTGTAGTATCTTTGTTATTGAGGAAATCGTTCTTATGTCTTTTTTTTCAATATATCTTTTGTTCCTTTAATTTAACAAGGAGAATTAGTGACAGCAGTTAAAAAAGGTGTCTTAAAGAGTCGACTGTGGAGAGACTTTGTTCCCCCATAATCACCTTTAGTTTGTTTTCTTTTCATTTTTGTGTAAAGGACCTTGAGGTAACTTTGTGCCCTCATTGTCCTTCGTATCTTACTCTTGAGCAATCTAGGTGAAGACTTTGCACTACATCTCGATTTGCCAGTTATTGCATCCTTTACTACATTTTGTTGTTGCTACCAAGAGTATTCTTGTGGTTTGCTGAATATTTCTGAAAGAAGAGGAGTATTGTCTGTCATTTCCCCTAAGTTTTTCCTTTGATCTGTGCACATCATCTGTGAAAGAAGAGAGATGGATGGTTTGTCCCACCCATGAGTATTATTTTCTATTTATATATATATAGTATACATATAGGGAACCTCCCCTTGATGAGAGGAGAGATCAGTGTCTTTCTGATGTGGTAAAACTACACATTTGGATGACTTATCTTCTTGCTTTGGCTGATCAGACCTATTTTGTTTATTAGTATGCTGATCGATAAAATATTCAACCAATAGTTTTTGGTGACTCTTCTAGGGAAAGAGTGCACATTTTAAAGTCTCAAACTTCAAGTTGAAGCAGAGCCTGCTCTTTTCCAATTTTTGTTCTACAATATGGCAACTTCACGATATACCAGAGGCCAAAAATCCCAAGGTGTTGTAGACCCTACTTTTCATAGTAGAATAATTTTGAGTTGTTTGCTCCAAAATCTCACCTTGGATGAATTGTTGGTCTAGCCTTGCCTGCCCACACTCCACCTAGATTAGAAATCCCACTTTTGCATAATCAAGTCATGGCTCAAGGACCCTGGGGTAATTCTTTTGGTCCCCTGAATTTGACTCCACCTCTACATGAGCTTCCATGTAGTTCAAGGAAGAATTTCCCTAAATTTTTTAGTGACGGGAAGGTTCATCCCAATGAACACATTACAGCTTTCAACATAGCCTATGGGGTAATAGGGGTGGAATTTGAAGATATAGTGGTCAGGCTATTTGTAGAGACACTTCAAGGCACTACTGTTGACTGGTTCTACCACCTATAGGCTGGGTCAGTGACTGATTGAGACACTTAAAGATAAATTTGAAGCCAAGTTCAAGCCTACAAAAGATGCACATGCCTTGCTGGCTTAGCTTACTCAAATGAAGAAAGAGCCTCATGAGCCTATGATGGATTTTATTTCTAGGTTTGACAAGCTAAGACACATGATTCCCTTGGCAGCCCAGCCAACACCTCAGAACCTCAAATGCTTCTTCATCAACTCACAACTTCCTGAAGTGAGTTTTTTGCTGAAACGGGCCAGACACGTAGACCTTGTTGCTGCTCAAGACTTGGCTACTAAGGTAGAAGATGACCTTATATTGGTAGGAAAGATAAAGATAGACCCTAATAAAGGTAAATCCTCTTCATCTTCTGAGTACTCCTCTATAGTCACTACTGACCTAATGGTACAAAAGTTAGCAAATGAAATGCTAGCTCTAAAAAAACAAGTGGCACAAGGGATGTCATCTACTCCTACATACAGAGATATGCCCAGGAGGGCTTTCTAGAATCAGGTGTATCAAGGCAATGCTGCCAGGAATTAGGGGTAACAAAATGGCCTTCCTCCTTCATAGAGGAATCTTTCCCTTGAAGTGCCTCCAAACAAATCGGTAGTTGGATATCTTAAAGCTGAAATGAATTTTTCATTCCAGTCTGAGTTAAATTCTGAAGATGATGCTAATATCTTGATTAAGGAAGAAGAAGAATTAGCTAGCAACTCCCATATTGATTTGTTGAACTATCAGGATGAACCTAGAAGTGAAGGCCATGCAGCTGAGGGGTCATATGCTATATTCACCTAGTCTAAAAATCAATCAGCTCAAGAAGATGATAAAGGGAAAGTAGAGGAGCGACCTCAATCAATAGTTTCAATTGCTAAGTGGGGATCCACTCTTCCTTTCCAGCCAAAGGACCCAGTGCTTTCAAGAAAGGTAGATACCCCTATGCCTTCTACTTAAATTTAACATTCCAATCCTTACCCTTTAAAAAAGAAAAAGGATGAACTCCCATCCTTTGCTCCTACCTCATTCCAGGCATTTGATATCATTGACCATGTAAAGAGAACCAAAATTCAAATGTCTAAATTTGAATTTTTGCAGTCCCATCCTGAGCAGTTAGATAGATTGGTTCAATGTATTAAAAATCAAAACATCCTTGTTGAATGAATGATCCCCAAGGTGACACATGATGTTGCCAGAAATGTACCCACTAGGAACAACCTTGTCACCACTCCCCCTACTGCTCCTGGTAGGACTGAACCTTTTTATGTCACACTGTTGATAAATAGATATAAGTTGAATAACTGCATCATTGATTTTAGAGCTTTAGACAATGTCATGCCTGATAAAGTGGCTAAATCCATTGGTCTCACACTGACCAAGACATTTGGGAGATGTTTCTCCATGGTGAATAAGCAAATACCATTGCTGTGACAAATCAAAGATGCCCAATTTGCATTTACAGCCTTCCTAGCCAAGAGAATTAAGATGATTGTCTTGGTGGCTGATGTCCCTACATCTTATGGCTTTTTGCTTGGATGAAATTTTTATAAGGATGTGGGAGGAGAATTAAGCATGGATCTATCTGAGGCAAGGGTCCCTGTCCAAGGTGTTATAAAGAGATTGCTCCCTAAAAAGGAAACAAAATTTGTGGTTACTCAGACATCAGCCCCTAAAGCTCAAATTCTTTTTGAATCCAAAGGTATGGATAATTATTTTCTATCAATAGATGAAGTGCATGAAACACCTGAAAGTATCAACTCAAAAATTAGTTCAATAAGAATAGTAGAAAAATTGGTAGGCTACAGTATAGACCAAGAAGGATTCTCCATTTTTGATGAAGAAAAGTCAGTATCAGATGAAATATGGACTTTTGAATTTGATGGCAGTTGTTTTTGTACTAGTTCAGGGGCTAAAATTATTTTGATATATCCTCAAGGAGATATATTCCCTTCATCTTACAAATTACAGTTCAACAATACTAACAATATAGCTGAATATGAATCATTGTTGCTAGGCATGAAGGCTGCTCAAGAAAAAGGCATTAAAATTCTTCATGCCACAGGGGTGCTAAATTAATAGTTTTCCATGTGAGGAATTTATACCAAACTAAGAATGAAATATTATGCCACTAGCATAACTTGGTTTGGGACCAAATTGAAAGTTTTGATGCTTTCAATATTTCTTCCATACCTAGAGAGTCTAATGACAGAGCTAATGCACTTGTTGTTTCAAAAACTCTCTTAGTTCTTCATTTAGATTTCAAAGAAGATAGGTATACCATTAAGCTAGTTTATAGGCCAAGTGTTCCTAACAATGCTGATCATTGGCAAGTGTTCAATGATGATCATCAAATCATTGCTTTCTTGGAATGAAAAGACAATTTTAAACAACTGTATTTTGAAGGCAACAAATCTCAGAAGTCTGAATTTTTTTCTGAATCCTGTTTAGATATAAATGAAGAATTATTGCAGCTAAAAGGAAATAAAATTCCCAAAGCCCTGGTTTCTCTTGAAAATCTATTTGACAAACATGATAGATTCATTAAACAACAATAAATAGACTCAAGTTTCTCTCAAGGATTCAATCAAGTGAATCTGTCTACTGAAGAAAATCCCAAGATGATCAATATTGATAAGTGTTGCACCCCTGAAGAAAGATTCAAGTTCACTTCTTTACTCTATCAGTACATGGATGTCTTAGCATATTCTTATGAAGACTTGAAGTCTCTCAGACTAGATGAAATCTACCATAACATTCTTGTCAAGGCCAACTCAATGCCATACAAGCAAAAATCTAGACAGTATAATCCAAAAATGTTAGGTACTATTATGTCTGAGATACAAAATATGTTAAATTCTAGAATCATTTTCTCAATCCATCATTCTACATGGATTGCAAACATAGTGCCTATAAGGAAGAAGAATGGCGAAATTTGCATTTGTGTAGATTTTAGAAATTTGAATGAAGCATCTTTGAAGGATAATTATCCTTTGCCAATTATGGATCAAGTGCTTCAAATAGTGACAGGTGCAAAGATGTTATCAGTGGTGGATGGTTTCTCAAGTTATAATCAAGTTGAAGTTGGTGAAACAGACCAACACAAGACTGCATTCACCACGCCTTGGGGTACATTTGCATATAGGAGAATTCTTTTTTGTCTAATAAATGCTATTGCTACTTTTCAGAGAGCTATGAATCTAGCTTTCAAAGATGAGATTGCTAAATTCATAGTGGTTTACCTTAATGATTTGACTATCTTTTTAAAGTGTCGATCTGATCATGTATGCCACCTATAGTAAGTGTTGGAGCGCTACCACCAGAATGGTATTTTATTAAATCCTATTTTTGGGGTAATAGAAGAGAAACTCCTTGGACACATTATGTCTAAAGAAGGCATAAAAATTGACTTAGACAGAGTCAAGTCTATTCAAGAGCTTAATCTGCCTACAAATAAGAATGTTGTTCATTCTTTCTTTGGAAAGGTGAATTTCTTATAGAGATTCATCCCCAAATTTGTTGAGAAGACTAGACATATTATGAACATGATGAAAGGGAAGACTGTCTTCAGTTGCACTAAAGAAGTTAAATCAGCATTTCAAGATATCAAGACTACCATTGCTCATGCCCCTACCTTGGTTTGTCTAGATTACCACAAAGATTTCATCATTTACAGCTATGCATCTGAGCATACTCTTTCAGTGATTCTTTTTCAACAAGACAAAGAAGGTATGGAATCCCCCATCTCTTTCATGAGTTGCCCTCTCAAAATCCATGAAATGAAGTATTCAAATATAGAGAAGCATGCCTATGCATTGGTAAAAGCAGTCAAACATTGCCACTTCTATATTTTGAATTCACATACTACTGCCTTAGTTCCTGACACTACAGTCAAGTCTATATTAACTCAGCAGGAGTTTGGCACAAAGAGAGGTAATTGGATTGTAAAGATCCAAGAATTTGATCTGGATATAAAACTGACAAAGCTGGTCAGAGGTAAAGGCCTACGCCAATTGATGGCTGACAATAAGCCAAAAGATACATAGCATGAAGAAGTTGAAGCGGAAAATACTCCAACAGTCCTTTTTGTCTCCACTAGTAATGAATGGTACTTAGGTATTGCCTATGTTCTGACTTATGGTGAATGTCCTGCTCATTTGTCTTATAAAGAAAGGAGGACTATCAGGTTGAAAGCTACCAATTTTATCTTTTGGGATAACAGCCTATATAAGAGAAGCATAGATGGAGTATTCATTTGCTATGTAGACAAGGAGCAGTAAACCCAGCGTTTGAAATCTTTCCACAATCTGGCCTGTGGAGGACATTTTTTACCTTTTGTGACTGCTCACAAGATTCTGTGAGCTA
Source organism: Torreya grandis (assembly GCA_037957365.1). Classification (NCBI taxonomy): domain Eukaryota; kingdom Viridiplantae; phylum Streptophyta; class Pinopsida; order Cupressales; family Taxaceae; genus Torreya; species Torreya grandis. The sequence goes on from JARHVA010002009.1 coordinate 408,097, forward strand.
GGTATTACTGGCCAACTCTTTTCTAAGATGCACATAAGTGGGTGAGGAAATGTGAACTCTGTCAGCAATTTGTTGGAAGACCCAAGTTGGCTGCCCTGCCTCTCAAGCCAATAATCATAGAGGAACCTTTCGAACAATGGGGACTTGATTTTATTGGGACAATAAACCCATCTTCAAGTGTTGGACATGATTATGACCTTATAGCAACTGATTATTTTACCAAGTGTGTAGAAGCAATCCCAACTAAGCATGCTACTTCAGAAGTTGTATGTAACTTCCTCAAAGAAAATATCATTTTCAGGTTTGGAGTTCCACTCAAAATTGTTATTGATAATGCAACTTGTTTCACCTCTCAAGAGATTACACAATTCTATTTTCATTATGGAATTACACTCTCTCATTCTTCTGATTATTTTCCACAAGGGAATGGACAAGCTGAGTCCATCAATAAGAATTTGGTAACTATTATCAAAAAGATAGCAGATGATAATCAAAGGACATGGCATAAAGCATTGGTTGATGTTCTGTGGGCAGACAAGATCACACCAAAAAGAGCAATTGGTATGTCTCCTTTTCAACTTCTTTACGGTATTAATGTTGAGATACCAATCACTTTAGAGTTACCAACCTTAAAATTGGTAAAGGCCATTGAAGATCAGACATATGAGAGTTCTCTTGATAAAAGAATCATGTGCTTGACTCAACTAGAAGAATAGAGAACCATGGTTGTGGATAGAATTACTGCTCATCAAACTCTGGTAAAGAAACTCTTTGATCAGAAGGCCAAAAATTGTGATTTCCATATTGGGGATCAAGTCCTACTGTGGGACAAAAGGAGAGAACCAAAAGGGAAGCATGGAAAGTTCAACTCCCTTTAGAGAGGCCCATTTATAATTCATCAACGATTTGGTGAAAATAGCTTTCTATTGAAATACCAAGATGGCACACTCTTTTCTCTACCCCATAATGGGCAGCATCTGAAACACTTCAATTCTTGAAGTATCAGATCATTACCTCTGTATATATGTATATTTGTACAATTTTTAATTTTATTTTGTTTCTTTTGTTTCCTTTTTTTTGAAGCCTTTCATTTTTGGGTAACATGACTCCATAACCCAATGGTACACATGAAGACATTGGAGATTCTAGATTTTACTCCTTTCAATTCTTTTTGCAATTGACAGAAGTTCCCCAACTAGAGCCAGCTGTTGTGCCCCAAAAATGTCAGCTATTTTTGGGACAACATTTGAATTATTTTGGTCCTACAGACCACAATAATCTCTTCCCTTTCCAAATTTTGTCTTGGGCTTTCAAATTCCTCATTTTTCAAGCTTTTCAGAAATCTACAGATTGCAAACAAAATTATTTCTACAAGTTCAACGGGCTTCACGACTTTTGTAGGAATTTTCATTGACAAGCATCAGCAGCAGGTTCAATGGTTAGTTCAACATCTTGGTTCAATGAAAAGGTTGAAATTTTTTTTTCAAAGACATGGTTCAAAGGCAAGTTCAATGTTTGGTTCAATACTTAGTTCATCGGCTCAGTTCATTCAAATTGAACCATCAGCTTGAACCATTTTTGGTTCAATCGATTGGTTCAATGTCTTGGTTCAATGGAATGGTTCATCACCAAAGTTCAAATGGGTGGTTTAATGTAAAAGGAAGCTTCCTGAAAGATAAGTGCCTTTACAGAGGACACCTAATTGATAAAAGCACCCTTTGGAAGGGTCATTTTCAAGGAAGCCTGAAAGGCCATTTAAAGACTGCCCGAAGGATATATATCCTTGTGGGAGGCTATTCTGACTCAAATGGGTCATTTCTCAAGGCCCAAAAGGGCAAGTCCAATATGGAAAAGTGCCAAATAGAAAATCCAAAAGAAGATAAAAGAATTACGCACCCAAAAATGTCAAATTCAACACAGTGAATTAGTCGTTGATCTTTTAAACATATAGACTAGAATACATTCATAGATCTCAAAGCCAAGACCAGCAAAAAGTGGAGAAGGAACAGAATAATAAATTAAATCTAGGACCCGATTCAATTAGCTGAACAAGAAGGAACGACAAAGATAATATCAGATCACCAAGTGGAACATTGAAAATTGTAAAACTTTCAATAAGCACGACCTATTTCCTTGCATTCATAAAATCAAATGGGTAAAGTGCCCCTAAGTTCCAGCATGTCTTCTTGATAGATTCCAATGCAAAATGATGTATTGATTTTTCCCAAGTCCTTCTTGAAGAGGCTATATAAGAGACTTTCTTCGATTGTAATGAGGATCTCTTTTTTGGACAATTAGAATGAAACTCTACCCAAATTGTAAGGCATTGCTGAGACTTTGAGCTCAAATTGCTGACCATATTTTGTTATTGGAATAAGAAAGAAAGTGGTTTTTTAGACTTTATACTGTAATATCTTTGTTATTGAGGAAATAGTTCTTATGTCTTTTTCTTCAATATATCTTCTGTTCCTTTAATTCAACAAGCAGAATTAGTGACAATAGTTAAAAAAGGTGTCCTAAAGAGTCGACTATGGAGAGACTTTGTGCCCCCATAATTGCCTTTAGTTTTTTTTCTTTTCATTTCTATGTAAAGGACCTTGAGGTGACTTTGTGCCCTCATTTTCCTTTGTATCTTACTCTTGAGCAATCTAGGTGAAGACTTTGAGCTGCATCTTGATTTGCCAATTATTGCATCCTTTGCTACATTTTGTTGTTACTGCCAGGAGTATTCTTGTGGTTTGTTGAATAGTATTTTTGAAAGAAGAGGAGTACTGTCTGTCATTTCCCTTGAGTTTTTCCTTTGATCCATGCGCATCATCTCTAAAAGAAGAGATATGGATGGTTTTTCCCACCCATGAGTATTATTATATATATATATATATATATATATATATATATATATATATATATATATATAAAATACATACAAGGAGCCTCCCCTTGATAAGAGGAGAGATCAGTGTCTTTCTGATGTGGTAGAACTACACATTTGGATGATTTATCTTCCTGCTTTAGCTGATCAGACCTATTTTGTTTATCAGTATGCTGATTGACAAAATATTCAACCAACAATCTCTCAATTAACATCATAGGATATAATAATTAAGTTGCAATTCATGACACCTCATGGGATATCAAAGTTTACACTATAGTCTAAAAGGATATATGCCTACCTCACTAGGCTTCATTGTTTGAGGTACAATTACTGAGGGGGGGATGAATCAATGATGCAAGATAATACAGTTCAATTCCCAAATATGTAAATATTTAACATATATCAACTTTATCAAATAATTTAATCATGAAAAAACATACATCCAAAGCATACATAAGAGCATACATCACATGAACACATCATATATGTGGGAAACCCTCTTGGGGGATAAAACCCACTAAACCTTTCAAGATGGTCTATAGTCATATAATAACAAGATCCAAAATTTAGTCCATCACCAAATAATAAAGGAAAACCCATCCCTTAGTTTAGTGAGAAACCAATCCTACAAGGAGCTACTACCCCTATCTAGCTAAGCACCCATAATAACTAGACCTTTAACAAGCTTTACCTTGCAAGGAGGAACTAAATCCCTAAGCAAATAAGCACCCACTCAACTAAGTAAATATATCACCTTGAACACATATTTATAATCTTTAACTAATGATGACCACCTTTGTCTACACTTTTCACCTCCAATCTCTCTCAAGCTACTTCTAGGGCTAACTTGCAGAAACTGCCTCTTCTAGGCTCATTGGGTCCAATGACCTCTATGTCCTCCTACATTATATTTATAAAATAAAAATGTTTTATATTTTTCAAACTTTGATGGTCCTAACTAACTTTTACATTCTCTTTCAAAGGTTCTCTCTTTTTCTTGAATCCACACATGCACAACTAGCACAATTAGTCCAGTTAGACCTTGTACTTATACCACTCTCTTTATTTAACCCATATTAGTTAACCAAGATGCTCTAATTATTTTTTATAAATTTTAAATATATCCTCATACATTTTGAATGTAATAACCACACACTCCTTAAGTTGGACAATACCTCATTAGCCCCAAACCACCATTATGTCTTGCTGAGACCTATAACAATTAGACCTTTATACTCACAAGTCACATGTGAGACTACTTAGACCACCTTCATCCTTTACCAATGCTTCTAAAACATAAAACCTATCTCTAGTAGACCCTTGATAATTCCATCATATAACCATGTTAGTTTTAACTCAACATCATACCTTGAAACAAGTCATTCTAGATTACTCGCCAAAAGGCCTAGAAACACATAAAAGTCTTCCATATATAATTAAAGAATACAAACACTTTCCTCAAATAATCCACTCAAAACAAATCATGAATAGATCATATATGAATTATGAAACATCTCCATGTCCATTTTATTCTTCAAATATGCTCAGAACTCTTTCAATTTACCTCTATAAGATGGTCACTCAATCTCCTAGTGCATTTAACAAACATATTCAACTTCTAATCATTTTTTCATACTGAATATGGATTGATAAAACCTTCAAAATATATACAGATGGTCCTTATGGAGTATACAACACCCTAAAATAGTTATTTCATACTGAAACATCAGAATAGTATCACTAACTCTTTAATTATCCTTCTCAAGTCACTTGTAGAACATGGTCAAATACATACTCAACTTTGGAGCTCAATATCTTTGACTATATAGACAATCAGACCTTCTTACTAGGTTCTCTAGATGCACCTTGAAGTCCTATAAAACTTTTATTTTCACTATATGAATAAATTCAACTTGGATCAAAATATATGTCTCAAAAACTAAGCACTAGTTTTCCCTCATTAATTTGAATATTTGAATCCCAATAATCACTATTTAAACACTAAAAATCGAACACCTTAACCTCATCTCGTACTTCCTAAGAACTATGGACAAATATGCACCATCAATATTCTTTTAGTAGCTTGATATTTATCTTGCAATGCTTAGTATTGATCTTAGATCAAATCTCCCATGATTATGCCACTTGGTATCTCTATGTGCCTTATGCACATTTGACTCTTTGACTCAACCCCCACTATCAATCTATATTTGTACTAACCCCTATGAACCATTGATATGATGCCAACTCAACAAGAGAGTGACACTTATCACTAGCACATGAAATCATAGACTCTTTGACTTTTTGACTAAATATGCACCATTTTATCAAGATATGGATGATGAATGCTCACCATTAGATCAACTTACTAGTGACCTTAGACTTCAACATGGTTAAACTTGATGGTCATTGGCCCATCATAGTCTACAAGAGCAACTTTAAAGGTTTATAACTTGAGATATAAAAAACTTCAAGAGTCCAAATTTTTAGGGGACCTTCTTGGCACTATAGACAACATCTCCATGAAATCCTTTGACCTTAGTTAAATTTTTGAGTGCATGAATTAAATTCACAAACTTGTTGGTTCATTCATATCTACATGACATGCAGTGATAGTTTAGCTTCTCTTAATCTAGAAGATGAAATTTTTTCATTCCAAATGATCAAGTGATGCACTAAAACTTTATAAAAACATATATGTACACTTCACAACTTCAAATTTGTCCTTATAAACCTACAAATGTGTAATATCTCTTCAAACCATTAATCTAATCACTTTACCTTATCTGTGAATATGAATACTTGAATAAAGACACTCATATGACTATTTTGATGAATTCATTTCACTTTCATAAGCACTATAAACAATCATAATGTCTTATATAGTATCTATAATATGTTCATACCATTAGTATCATCCATAAATTTTCTATCCAAGTCAAACACAGAATAACCATGTAGGAACACTGAAACACATTGAAGCACACTTTGTCATTGTCAATATAACACATATGACACCTCATTAATAACCTTGGTCACCTTGGAGACATCATATACAAACTTCCAACAATCTCACCCTCTATCATTTATGTCAACACCAATATAAATCTTGGGCATAGTCTCTATCTATCTCTTTAGGCACTTTCTCCCCCTTTGACACAATGATAAAGTGGGCTCAACTCTTGATCTTGCAGACCTAAAAAGAATTCAAGAACCAATAAAAAGAAATGAACACCTCTGAGAGATGATATAGACTCCCCCTAACATTGTGCATACCACTTCTTACCTTGATTTTCTCAAACATGCTCCATGACTACACTCTTCTTTGATCGTGCATAGCTTTTATGAAGACAAAACATATATGAACATCATAAACTACATGAAGTTACATTAAAAACATTAAGAGGGACTCCCCCTAAGTCATTTGAGATTAGGAACCATTTTATCACCTTCAAACCATCTCCAACTATGAAGAAACAACAAAATTGCCTCCATATCTTCTCTCTTAGTTTCAACTACATAGTCCTCTGATCCTAAGACCTGACCATTTACAAAGATTCCCATTTGTTTATGCATGAGAAATCAATACATTTTCAAGGCACATAACTTGTTTTTATCAAGTCATCATACTAACATGCTTTATTTCACCTTTGTAGTAGACTTCTTCATATCACCACCATGACTGGAACATCTCACACATGCTTCCCCTTAGTTTATGCATATTTCTTCAATCCTTTCAAATTGTATGGGTTATTTCCTCCTAATTTCATGCTTCACCTACCTACAGATCTTACACACATAGTTTCATTCCTCATCATTTTGACCAACTACACTATCTTTCAAAGATTTGAATAAAGCTTTGACTTTAGGATCACTATTGATGAAGATATTTTCTGAATCATTCCACGACAACACTTTGGAATAGATTCAAAAAACTCATTACTCCCCCTTAGCTGATCATATCATCAAATGATATTCTTATCCTATAACATCAACCAAAATTTAAATAACATCCACCATGCTTCCTTTTTATATAAAGTGTCTCCTTAAAGCTTTGAGAGAGACACCCCTTTGACATAGTGAGACTAAAAGTCCCAAAACTCAGGAGACTCCCATATCTCCATACTCTCAATTGAATTGCAATCCTATCTCATCACCAGATTGACTTTGAATGGATCCTTGACCTCATTCTTTGACTCAAAATTGTTAACTAATGTAGACAATAGAAACTCTGGACTTTCTTTCATGTCCATCATGGAAAACAAGCCATATTTGATCTTAGTCTAATCTCTCCTAATAGGCATAGGTTTCCACAACCATTTGTGACCCTTCCTTGCACAATAAGAGCTCCATATACCTTATTTTTATTTTATAACTCATTCAAATTATTCTTGCAATACATATCAATGTGACCATCTCTATGACATCTAAAACAAACAAGATCATTCATACCTTTTACTTGATAAATATTATGAATCTCAATAAACATACCATATTGTCTCTTAGGTTCATTATTCTCAAGCTTGACTGTCTTAGATATCTATACCTGGGTTAGTATTTTCCCATGCATTATGGGGTAGAATCTAGCAATATGTCCTATGTTATGGCAACTATAGAAAATAATATCTTCTATACCATTTGCTTAAATATGGAAGTAATATTCTTTTGACTTACTACTTATTATTGCACAGTCCTTTGCCCTATGACCAATAAGATGATAGACAAAATAATGGCCTATAAATTTTTTTGCATACCTTGAAGCATTTGGCTATCTAATTAGTTTCTTCATATTGCCTTTGACCTGATTTGACTTTTTGTCTTTCATGTTACCATCCTCTTTACCTTTTTTGATCTCTTTTATTCTTCAATCTTTCCTAGCTTGACAACAAATTTATCGTGCTCATCCTTCATTTAATCTATATTTACCTTTAATAGAATACTCTCATCCTCTTTAGCTCTTATACTTGAACTTGTAGCCTCTAACTAAATTCTGAGAACTTAGATAGTCTTCTTATCCCTCTTAGTTTTTTAGCCATGTCATCCTTTAATCTACATGCTTGCTCTTCAATAATCTTTACATAATCAAAATTGGTATTCAATTATCATGCTCACCTTGTTTTAAACTCAACTTGGCATTTGTCTCTTCTAATTGAGTTTTAATATGTTTCCATTCTTATTCTTTTAAACTTAGATTAGTCTTTGTAACCCTTAATTGATCCTCCATGGTCATCTTATCTTTTTTGACTATTTCATTTAATCTCTCAAACTTGGTTTGAAGATGACTTATCTTTTCACTATGTTTTATCAACTATTCATTAAGCTTCTCACACCTCATCTCATGTTCATCATACTTAGAATAAGAATTAATCATCCTAATCTCAATATGACTAATCTATTCTTTAAGACTTAGGATGATTAATCTCAACTCAATATTTTCTTTCCTCAACTACTTAGCCATATTTGTACCTTGGATCACCTTCAAGTGGTTAAAATTGCATAGAAGGTCTTCCTATGATACCAATTATTTGAGGTATAATCACAAAGAGGGGGTGAATCAATGATGCAAGATATCCAATTTAATTCCCAACTCTTTAAATATTTGTCATACATCAACTTGATCAAGTATCATAAACATAAAATCACATACATCCAAAGCATACATCACATGAACACATCATATATATGAGAAAACCTCTTGGGGGATAAAAACCACTGAACCCTACAAGATGGACTATAGTCCTATAATAACAAGATCCAACACTTATACCAATACCAATTTATCAAGGAACACCCATCCCTTAGTTTAGTGAGACACCAATCCCATAAGGAGCTATTGTCCCTATCTAGCTAAGCACCCACAACAGCTAGACCTTTAACAAGATTTACCTTGTAAGGAGGAACTAACCCCCTAGGAAACCAAGAACCCACTCAAATACCTAAAAAAATAACCTTGAATACCTATTTCTAATCTTCAATTTATGATGACCACTTTTATCTACACACTTTACCTCTAATCTTTCTCAAGCTACCTCTAGGGCTAACTTGCTCAAATTGCCTCTTCTAGGATTATTAGGTCCAATGACCTATATGTCCTCCTACATCAAATTGAACAGATAAACATGTATAATATTTTTTACACTCTAATGGGCCTAAATTACCTATACCTTCTCTTTCAAATGTTCTCTCCTTCCCTTGAATCCACACATACACAACTAGCACAATTAGTCCAATTAGACCTTGTACTTATACCACTCTCTTCTTTTAACCCATCTTGGTTAGAGAATATGCTTTATATATTTTTAATAAATTTTAAAAAGGTCATAATACAAATTAAATTTAATAATAATGAGCTATTTAATTCATATATTACCTCATTATCCCAAAACCACCATTAGGTCTTGGTGAGACCTAAAACAATTAAGCCTTCATACTCACAATTTACATGTGAGACTACTTGGACTACCTTCATCCTTTAAAAATGCTTAAAAAACATAAATAATATCTCAAATGGACCCTTTATCATTCTCTCATGGATCTGTGTCACCTATAACTTAACCACATACCTTGAACCAATCCATTTTAGACTGCTTGGCAAAAGGCCTAGCAACATAGAAACATTTGCCATATAGAACTAAAGCATATAAACACTTTACTCAAACAATCCACTCAAACAAATTCATGAATATATCTTATATAACCTATTAAACATCTCTATTTCCATTTTATTCTTTAAATATACTCATAACTCTTTTAATTTACCTCTGTAAAATGGTCACTCAATCAGCCAGTGCACTCAACAAACATAATCAACTTCTAAGCCTTTGTTCATATTGAATATGGATTGATCAAACCTCCAAAATATAAATAGATGGTCCTCATCAAGTCTATAACACTCTCTAATAGTTATCTCATTTTGAAACACCAAACTAATATCAATAACTCTTTAATTATCCTTCTTAGGTCACTTGCAAAACATGGTCAAATACACAGTCAACTTTGGAGCTCAATATCTTTGACTTTAAAGATAGTCAGACCTTATAACTAGATTTTTTAGATGTTTCTTGAAGTCCTTTACAGTTTTTTTTACTACATTAATAAATTTTCCCTGGATCAAAATATATTTATAAAAATCTAAGCACTAGTTTTCCCTCATTAATTTGAATATTTGAATTCTAACGGTCACTATTCAGACACTAAACATCATGCACCTTAACCTCATCTCATGCTTCCCAAAAACTATGGACAAATACACACTATCAATATCCTCTACATAGCTCAATATTTATCTTTCAATTCTCATTGTTGATCTTACATAAGAGCTCCCATGATTATGCCACTTGGAAGCTCTACGTGCCTTCTGCACATTTGACTCTTTAACTCATCATGTACCATTGATCTCTATCTGTACAAACCCCCACAAATTATTGATCTTATGTCAACTCAATGTGATAGTGACACTTGTCAACTATCACATATAATATTAGAATATTTGACATTCTAACTAAATATACACCATTGGATCAAGATCTAGATGAAGAATGCTAACCGTTAGATCAACTAACAATGACATCATAACTTAGCATGGTTAAACTTGATAGTCTTTGGCCCACGATAGTTTTCAAGGCAAATTTGAAGGTTTATAACTTGATATAGAAAACACTTCAAGAGTCTAAATTTTTATGGGACCTTCTTGTCACTATAGACAACATCTCCATGAAATCCTTTGACCTCAGTTGACATTATGAGTACCTAAATTAAATACACAAACATATTAGTTCATTCATATCTACATGATGTGTAGTGATGGTCTAACTTCTCTTAAGCTAGAAGATGCAAGTTTATCATTCTAAATGATCAAGTGACACACCAAAACTTCACCAATACATATATGGATGCCTCATAACTTCTTATTTATCCTTACAAACCTGTAAATGTGCCATATCTCTCCAAACCATCAATTTAAATTTTTTTCCTTATCTATCAAGATGACTACTTTAACAAATACACTCATATGATTGTTATGATTAATTCCTTTCACTTCCATAAGCATTCTAAGCACTCATAACATCCCATAGGGTCTCTACAACATGTCCATACCATCAATATCATCTATTAATTATCTATCCAAGTCAAACACTGAAGAACCATGCAAAAATAATAAAACACATTAAAGCATACTTTGTCATTGTCAATCTAACACATATGACACCTCATCAATAACCTTGGTCACCTTGGAGACATCATATACAGACCTCCAACATTTGTAACATCTCAAGGATTCATCATATTTTGCACAAGACACCTAGAGCAAATATACCAAGTCTATGAGCTACATGGCATCATCTAAAGAAGCTCATTAGAGAAATAGCTATTGAAATTCAAATCTTGGGTTATGTGTTAAGATATTAGCCCTCACAAGTGAGCCCATCCAATCTGAGCTACCATGTGTTTTCCATGCATCCTAGCATAATGTATAAGCTTACAAGATGTCATTGTGTGTCTCAATGCCAACCAACCAGACCAAAGCTACCTTTCGAGGTGATGTGTGTCTCTCTTGGGTTCATCCAAGGTCATTATGTATTTGTTCCATGTTGAATCCATCTAAAGCTCATAAATATCTCATGAATAAGACATGTAATTACACATGATCCATTTGATCAAGGCTCGATGATATACAACTATCCAAGGTACCTTTTGAGCATGACATTTGGTAGAAGAGTAAATAAAAGCATGCAAAAGTGATGCATGTCCACTTTGGGCCTACATAATGATGTCACATGTCATTCTTGCATTGTTTATATCTAGGATCCATGAGATTTCCTCTAAAAGGGATGTGTGTCTCCACCCAAACCACATGATTAGCACTAAGTTATTGATAATTATCTAAAATATTTTAAAGGATATACTTGGTAAAGTAAATCTATGATTGCCTTTTGAGAGATCCACCTAGTAAATAAAATCTCCAATTTCCTGTGAGAGTCATGTGTGGCACTCCCATTACCAATCAAAACTAAAAGGCACCACCTAAGAGCTTGCTATCAATTAAAAGATGCCATATGGTAGGATAATGACACTCATGATGTAAAGCTAGATTCTGAGAGTCCATGAGGCAATCAAAAGGTGTCACATGTCTATATTTCAAGTTGACTAGGTAGCTTAGCCATAATCAGGCCCCATGAGTACCTAGCTAGATCTGAGGTGGCATTCACATTTCAAAAGGTGTAAATATTTAATTTATGTCAAATCAAAGGAAAATTAAATCTAAGTTTGAACTCTAGTGTAATTAATTATCAAAAACAATAGATTGAAGTTGTTTAAACTATATGCAAAGTTAATAAAGCTTACCATTAGTATGATATAAACCAAAATTACCATCAATAGTGCATTAGTTAGGAGATATTTCAAAAGGCTACTTGACTAGGTTGTTGTTATCTACATTTCAAATCCATATGCATTTGCTTTCTCTATTGCCTGCACTCTCATAGTTCAACAAAACTAATTACATTTGTAAACTATACTCCCAACCACCATTATCATAGCTCTAAAGTTGTAGATGGATATAAGGAGGCATTGATTGCTATCTTGAAAAATGTAAAAGATGGCTCAAGACAATCCCTCCACTCTAGATAAGATCATTTCTATTGGGATCAATGACTTTCTATTCTAGTATGGTACTTCCATCATCTTCAAGGACACCAAATTCATTACTAAGGCCATAGTATTTGGTGGCATGTCTTATATTAGCATTTACTTCAATGTAGAGTTAGTTAGGGCCATTGATGAGGATGAGACCATGAATTATATAATTGAACTAGACATAGATATCTTTTCCATCAACACAGTCGGTCTCCTTAATATTGTAGCTAAGCCAGAGGTCATGCCATGTACTAACCTAGTGTGTGACATCTTTGGAAGGTTAATGTGTGAGGATGGGATACTTAAATCAATATCCCAAGGGCTCCCAATTGATTTCATATTAGGGTTGAGATTTGAGAAGTATTATGACCTTTCCTCCCCATAGATTAAATGTAAGTAGGTCATCATTGACAATTAGTATAAAGTGCACTCCCTGAGAAGGTCTTGGCTTTATGGATGATTGACCCAATAAGAGTTATTATTATGGATAATCACGAAAACTTTATAATAAATTAATTTTTGAAAGGAGTTAGGATTGGCTTGGCCCTTCTGAATAGATTATTTATAAATCTATACAATAACTATGTAGAGATAAGGACTATTCTACTACTGCAGATCATCTTAGAAGACTAGTATATTCCCCTACTTAGGGAAATTATTAACAATAATTTGGTATATGTAATTCAGGACACTTACAATAATGGTGTCCCATTATTCATGATGAGCACTTGTTGGATGCCATATGTTCAACTAATCAACTAGTCTATAATTCATGGTCTCTTTAATGACAAGAGGTTGTGTCTTAGCTCTTCTTTGTAATACGCATTCATATAGTCAGGCATAGTATCTTAGTGATTGCATCTAAATTATACCCAGTGGTGTATAAATCAATCATCAAATGTGAGATGCAAAGGGTTACTTCCAAATTTAGGCAAACTTTGAGAGATATGGGTTGTTATTACCTATACCCAGACTACACAGTCATCGGGATAGAAGGAGTGATGGTGGCTCCTCTTAGACTACCAAGGTACATGCCAGTAAAGCTAGAATAAGGAGAGATGACTTATCAAATTTTTTATGGAGTCGATCAAGTCTTCAAAAACAAGAAGAATATAGCCCCCATAAGGTTCCATACAAACTAGGGAGGACTAGGATCACAAAGTGGCATGATGTCATTGTGGCTACTAAGCATAATAATTCTTACCTATTTTATAAGGATGACTTCAGAAAGTGGAATCCCAACAATGTCTTTTCCAAACATCTATTCAAATTTAAGAAAGATGTGTCAATGGAGTATAAGCATCAAAAATAAGATCATGAATGGATATATAGAGATGTTATGAATGATGAGGTGGTCCTCAAGAACGTAGAAAGGAAGAACATTGAGCTAGAGATGAGACTAGATAGAGAGAAGAAAAAGGAAGATAGATTTAAGTCGTGGCCACCACCAAGCCATGAGAGCATGTTTAATTTCAATCACAAGGAAGGGAAGGATTAAGAAGAAGAAGAATAATATAATGTCCCTCTTATTAGGAATAGGCCATGTAAACCTCCACTTCCTACCACTTCAAGCGATCAGAGCCTAGCAACAAGATTTGAGCAAGGAGGATATAGTTATTATCTTGGCCCCTCTCAAGGGCCCATAATAATTTATGCATCTACTATGGGAGTTATTGTACAAAGTCTAGATCAACTTGACCCTATTATCATTGACCTTGAAGAAATGGAACAAGGATTTAAGATATATATGGAAGAAGTGTAGGCACTAGCTGGAAGAAAAATTGGGAAGGTTTAAAAGAGGAAAAAGGAGCTCAAAACCACCATGAGAGGAGTAATAATACCTCTATCAACTCCTCAAGTGATTATTACTACCACTATCACACCTCAAGCTCCCAATGTAGATATAACACCACTTCCTTCTTTCCTAATTTCTAGTGCATTTCAAACTAATTTTATTTCTGCATTTGATCCTCCCAATGATGTTCCCCAATTGGTTCTAATGTCATCATCAACTATAACTACCATTGCTCAACCTTTAGTTGACACTAGAATGAAACACGCTAGTAGTTTCTTAGGATTTACCATCCCCCATTTTATTTCCCATGCCACCACCAATATTTTATCTTCATCAAGCTCCCAATGTATTAGTGCTAGTAAAGATATAGGTTCCACTCTTTCTCAAGTAGTTGCAACAAGTACATCACTTGCTATTGTTTCCCCTACATCAACAAGGCCATTAAGGCCCATTTTAATATTGTTCCCCATTCAAAAGCCACTTAATATTACTATGGATGAAATGATGAATGTGCCTACAAAATTTCCCTCATTTATCCTTGATATGGGCCCTACAAGATCTCTATTTGGCACACTTAGATAGATGGACCCCGTGAACTTACATCACATTCCTTCTATAGCTTTAGCCTCTACCTCAACCCAAGCACCTCCATTGCAACCACCTCTAATAAATCCAACACCTACTAGTACCCAAAATTGGGATAGAGACATTATATAGGTAGTAAGACAAGAGAGGCCTCAGGTGGTCCTATTTACACCACAAATTAGGATGAGATTTGATACTAGTACAGGCACAATGAAGAGAGTAGTGAGGAGGTAGGTTGAGCAAACCCAATCTATCTTAGTGGTGTTCCATGAAAGTGAAGAGCCCCTCTTCACTTTTATAAGGAAGAGGAAGGTTGGCCCTGATGAGGTGGATGAATGTGTAGAGGACCATGTGTCCATAATACAAGCTAACGCAAAATCTATAGTGACCTTGATGAAAGGCATGTAGCAGGAGATGAAGAGACTAAGGGCATAGGAATTTCCTACAATACCGGGCAACACCATAGTCTAGGTGATCAATGCAATCATCAATGTCTTCAATCTATACATGGTCATGAAGAGGAGACAAGAAGATAGGACTTTGCAACACAATATGGTCATTAAATTTGACCAAAATCTTGCACTCTATGATACCAAGTTGGAAAGATTGGCTAGAGTTTCAAGAAGCAATAAGTTCCTTGATCTCAAGGTATTGCCACTTGAGGATCTCATCCCAACATAGACCATCTTGATGAACATAATAAGGATACTAAAAATATGGCTAGATCAAGTTAAGTATGCAACTGCATCCCTAGAAAAGATAGAATTCAAGATTGCCCTCTTGTTGAAATATGATATGGTCACTAGGGTGACCAAACCTGAAAGCACCTTTATCGATGACCAAGAATTCATGGCTCAGATGATGATATTTATTGCTAATTTCTAGCATGACATTGTCACAGCCAAGACTGCCACCAAGGTAACAAACATTGTTGCTTTTGCCAACTAAAGGCTAGAGAGAGTTAAGGCCATTGAGGAAGTACTAAGGCATGTACTTGTGAGCATGAAATGCTCATTTAAGAAAAACCTATTTTATTATGGCCTATCATCCTAGACTTTGGCCAAATTGATGAAGATTTTGTAGCCTACACAATATTTTGGATGAAGGAAGAGGTAGAGAAGAAATAGAGGAAACAATAACAGTTATCTCAACAATCTCTTCTAGGACCTTAAGGAATATTTTTATTTGTTTTGTAAATTTGAATTTAGAATAATCCATTGTAGAATGTGGCATTTTAGGCATTTGGCAGTATTTGGGTGTCTTTCATAGGCCCACTTGAACTTGTATGGGAAATTTTGAATCTTATATATAGGGGTATTCCCCCACATGGTAATAAAAAATGGTTATAGAACTAATACAAAAGAGCTAAGAATTCAAGAGATTGTTTGTATGCTTAAGTGTGTATTATGTAGTTTTTGCTTCTCATAATTTTAGAGATTTAATGGTTATGTTCTAATAAATAATCCAATAAAAATATTATTATATGCATCTATTAGTTTGAGTTTATTAACACTAGGCTAAAAAATATACTAGAATATATGCTTTATTTTCATCTTATTTGCAACTAAATGTGTTTATACAATTTAATATGAATAAGTAATTTTTGAGAAAAATATGCTTTTAGATATATGCATTTCCTTTCCTTTGAAGTTTCAACTATGTTTATTTAACTTTGAGTAATTCACTAGTGTTGGTGAACATTTGTTTTATATGTTGTTGTCATAAAAATTAGAAGAACTAGCACATTTAATCATTTGAAGCAAAATTTCTTTTCTTTACCCTTATCACCTTTGGATCTACCCCATGATTCACTCTAGTTTAGTTCATTCTATAAATATACATGGTTTGTTTGTGTTTGGAAAATAATTGGCAAAGTTTAAACAATTTCACAAAGATTAGCAAGAAATAAAGTGTCACTACATATAATCTGTTGTCCCTATAGCAAAATATACTTTCAAAATTAAAAGTGGTAGCCATATCTTTGTTATTTTGTTATTTGATGTAGTAGTTGTATAAACAACTCAATCCCCAAGTCTTGCAGGACTTAAAATTGATTTCAGTACTTCCTCATGTTCCCTAGTGACATAGGGAGCACATTAAGTGCATCAATAGAAATGTATCCTAATGGTCAACCTAAGTTATTTAATGTGAGTTATTACTCTAAAAGGATTTATATAAATACAAGATCAACCCTCTTCATTCCTCACCTAGGAACAAGGTAACAAGTTAGGTCACTATTGTACTTGTTTACCATATATTGCATAATTTACACATAAGCCAACATGTAGGGGAGAACTAATGAGTCTGAGGTCTTATTCTAGTATGTTGGCTATATAGGCAACACCCATTGAACAATGGGGTCTTTGGGATCAACTCGACACCATGTGCACAATAACTCATTTTTTTCCAAGGTCACTATGAAGATGAATAACTAAGGTTTTGTAATTTAATGAAGAGTGATAGTCTACGACCTAAATATGAATGCACCAGAGTGAAGGCAAAGTCAAACCCAAAAGTATCTAGGCGGTCAAATATTTTTTAGTAGGTGTTCCTTATAGGACACTTACATCAAACCTAAATAGTAGCATCGACACAACTATCCTATGATGAAATTGGTGTGTAGAGCTCTAGAAGTTTTGGATTTAGAATCTGATGACTATTTTAAAGTCTCCTTACAACCTAATTTCTATTTGTTCTAGATCTAACACTGTGTTAGCATCAAAACTAGCTAAGTATATCACTTATTTTTTATTTCAAGGTATAACTTAGTTTTACTTTTTATATTTATCTTATACTTAGCATAATGAATTCAATCTATGCTTATATATGAATTTATCATTTAATTTGCATGTTTTAGGTATGATTATCACCCTTTTGCATTATCATGTATACATTCTTAAGCCTATTACACCACCAAGGTAGGATATCTCCCCATATTCAATTTAAGGTAAAATAAAAATCAACAAAAATAGTCATTAGTCAGGTCATTCCAGAAATTTAATACAAAATCTCCAATTAAAACCTGTAAAAATCAATAATATAATAGCATTGGATGTTAATGTAAACACCAAACAAAAGTGTTGGACATTTGCATCCAAAAAGTGGACACTAGTATCAAAACCCCAGAGACAACTATTCCAATCTTTGACAGAGGTGTTCATCAACAATTACAAAACAAAAAATATTGTTAGAAAGGTACAAATTTAAAAAATATAAATTTATCATGAAATTCAAACCTACACTTACTTACCAACTCCTTAAAGCCCTGGATAGCTAAGGCTGTACATAACACATCAAATCATAGTGGTCATGGAGATCTACCATGAGACATTGTATTTTTCTACTTAGAGCTCAAAATTGTAAAAGCATTAAATACAAATGAATTGAAATTTCTATTCAAAACTCATAATATAAAACTTCTATAAGAATTTGAAATGCACATATCTTGAATACTAGATGTCCAAATTCAAATCTATGAGTTACATTGAGATCCAAGTAGTAATCACTTTCACAATATACCAATTTTCTAAGATTTTAATAAATACCAAAAATTAACTAAAATTTTTCTTACACAGTTATTATTTAAAATCATAGGTGGTACCAACATAATACACAATATTACATTATCTCGAACCAACACTACTAGGATAAAATCGATTACTATACACTCATATACATGACATTGTTACATATTCCTCTCCCAAAAGAGAGGCATATTGGTGGGGCCATGTCATAGAGATATGGCTTTTGAATATTCATAATTTCATATTTAGTAGGGGCATGTTATAAAAGCATGTCCTCCACATTAGTACATAATTCTAAAGTATCTCCAAATTATAGTGGGGGCATGTTATGGAAACATATCAATGCTTATGCCATGTTAAAACTTACTAGATCTCCTTCACAATGTATGATTCTAGTAAATATTTGGGCCCATATTCTATACATTATTATTACCATTATACATAGATTGCATAACAATGGTACTTATGAAAAAAACTACAAGGCAAAATCTACATAGACTACTGTATTCAATCCATATATGATGTGGGCCATGAACACGGGTTCATTCCTTTTAGGTACTCAAACATTGATCTATCTTCTAGATTCACTAGGTTAAAATTGATAGTTATCACATTATGAAATGTAACTATATCATAGACTTTAGAACTTCATAGACTAACACTCAAGTTGGACAATTACATACTATTAATTGGGCCTTACATGTTTGTAATGGTTAGTTATATTTATAAATTGGAGTGATTAATTCATCTAGTCTCACCATGATATGCACTTGAGTTACATTGGTTGGGAGATGATGCTCTCGACGATCGAAGCACTACTCTTCCTATTTCAGGTTGGGGGCATGATCACATCCCAACTCTCCATGCTTAAGATACAACACCACCACAGTGTAACCCAATTGACCCCCTACGAGTGCACTCATCTTGCTGGCCAAAAGATGGATGAGGTTGCAAGTCACATTCTACTTCTCTAGTTTATAGCATTTCAATGTCATTACCATAACACACATACATTTGTATTCTATCCATGTTCTTTATTTACATTATTTTATATTATTAATCGTATACATATTATATACTTTGATTACTTTGTGGCAAATCTTTTATTATAGGTAATATTAAAATAAGAGGTACAAATAAAGTTCAAGTGAAGAAAAGGTGTGTTGTCCAAACCAAGATATTCATTTTCTTTTCCTTTAAACTAGTAATTTCATTTTTTTTGCATTACTAGATTAAAGGGGGTGGAGGAGCATGGAGGAATATAGATAGTCATTTTTGGTACAAACACATTTTCACAGCATGTTTCCCTAGCCTTTTATGTATATACATATTTTGACTAAGAGTTTAATATTTAGTGGCACGATCTCATGTGGAACTCTTCGGTTCCATCTTATTTAACTTGATTTATTTATCCTTATGGGACTATATGTTGAAAATTATCTTTTATTTAGTGTATCCTAGGGATCCTCACCTATGTTTTCTATTATCCCTGTGCTTTTAGTCTCTAGACACCTGCGTCCATGTTGGACACTTGCATCGATGCAAGTGTCCAACTATGATACAAGTGTCCAAACATATCCTCTTATTATTTTTTTCATCTTGTGGTTGGTGACCATTTGTTTTTGTCTCTTTTGTTCTTTCTATTATTGACCTTTTTATGCACCATCAGGTCCTAATTCAAAATTAAGAGATCCCTATATATACAAAGGTTATGGTCTAGTTATACTACCTAACATTTTCATCAAGCAAGTTTATAATTAGAAAATAATTTATATTTCATGCTATCAAATTGTACTACAATACTATATTGAAATATCTGAAGCACTCAAAAGATCACTACAGTCTTGCATTATTTGTACCAAGAGTTACTATAGAAGAAAGAGCATATAGTTGCACACTTACAATTCCACACATGTGCCTAGGAGGAGAACTACATGTGAGCTTGAGTCCCTCCTTAGAGTGTTGGCTATGTAGGCATCAGTTAACAATAATCACAATTGGTAGGGTTGACTCACATGATAACGCCTTTTTACTAGGTTATAGAAGGACAAAGGTAAGAAGATTAAGGTTTTGCTTATTGGTTGTATCTTGCACACAAACAAACATAATCTGAGGCCCAAACAGATACACAAGTGACAACACAAGTCTAACAAAAGTTTTGATCCTTTTTGTGCATATTTTTGGCTGAACACTTACATCAAAGTTAGACATCTGCATCGATGCGACTGTGTATAGTTGACGTAAGTGTCCTATAAGCAAAAATAGTCAAAACACAGGGTGACCAAATTCTAGACCCTATTTAATGCCTTGAGATGATTCCATAACACTATCACATTTCATATCCAAACTTCAAACAAGATATGATTCTCTATCTCTTGGTTACACAATATTTAATTATATTTATTATGCATGCTAAATTAGGTAAACTTTTATTATTAACTATATTTTAATTTGAATTTGAATATAGTCCTACTTTTAAATAATTTTATTTGCTTAATTGTGTTTGTGTAAAACCTCAAATAACATAAAACTAAGAGAAAAGAAAGAAGAGACATGATAAAAAGATTACAAATATATCAATAACATTATTTAATTTAGACTATTTTTATATGTCTACAATAACATAAAAATATTTCCATAATTACATTAATATGATAGCGAAAAACAAAATTATGCCTACATACATCAACTTCATCAGTTCCGAAAGCCCATATTTACATACTTAAAAAAATAATCAAAATAAAAATAAAAAATGGATTACATATTTTTTTTGAAAAAAATAACAGATTAAAAAAAAATTAAACTATTATTTGAAATAAAGATAAAATATAAATTATGAATAATAAAAATAGAGTGATCTTATTTAATTCTTACCTTTTTAAAATAGAACAACTATTATTTTATTTTTATATATTAAAATTTTAAATTTCTAAATTTACTTAAGTATTATATATATATATATATATATATATATATATAACTTAAAAAATTTAAGTAAATTTAGAAATTTAAATTTTTACTTAACTTTATAATAGAAATTATCACAATCCCAAACATTATTTTTTATTATTATTGAAGAAAGCTACTATTTATGTTAGATATTAATTATCAAATATAGAAGTATTCAAAATTACAACCAATCAAAGTCTATTATCTTCATTTTATTGTTGTTTCAATTTAAAATATTTAAATTTAATTTTTTAAATAAAAATATAAATAAATCCATTTTTTTTTTTCTTTTTTAAATAATAATATAAAAACATATTTAAAATAAAAATTATTATAAAAATCAAATGGGTTCTAAAAAAATTCAAAACAATGTTATCAAAATTTAAAATAAAATAAAATTTATAATTAAAAATTAAAATCCAAATATTAAAAATAATAATAAATATATGTAAAAGCAGATACCTAATAATTAAAAAAATAAAAAATAAAAAATGATTTGATTTAATTATACCTAATTTTCAACCTAAATTAATAATAAAAAGGGCCCTAACACCCCTTGAATTGCAGAGGCGCCTCCTTTGTGTAAGAATCATATGCAGAAGCACCAACAGAGTATAACTTCAATAAAAAAAAGCATAGGTTTATTTCCATTAATGATAGATTCCGATTTGGAGATTCAGAACATCCAGAACTAAAAACAGGCAGTCATTTCAAAATAATAAAAAATTCACCTAATTTTCAACCTAGATTGATACAAACGGCCCACAGGCCGTGGAATTCCGGGTTTTTGAGGGACAAAAGAGGATAAACACCACTTGAATTGCAGGGGTGAGGGGCATCTCCTTTGTGTACTGTGAGTCGTGGTCGGAGAGATTTGAAAGATGGGCCATCTCCATCAATTGGAAATGCCATGTTCTGCTTCACGAATTTATTTATCAGTTTTGTTGCTATCTTCAATTATGCTAAGTACAATAAGTGGCAGCGACTTGTCAGTACGAGCAACTGGTTAATACTTAAATTCGTTCAATTTTCATTTACCATCTCAAATTTATTCATACCTTTCATAAATTAGTTGTTTCACTAAAATAAAATAAACAAACTAAGTTTTAACTTCTACTTTATGAGAAATCGCTGATTTACCGTCCCCAGCAATTGTTTTTAACCTCCATTTTATTGATCTCCAAAGAAGTTATTAATTTCCAAGCCTACGTAATAACTTTAAAATTACTTTTTAAATTAAATTTTACTATCATAATTTTTTTTACTTTAATTTTTTTTAAATTATTTTATCCAATAGAAAGTGAATATATTTAATTTATGTATTTGAAGATATGTTAAATTTATGTATTGTTATATTATGTTTAAAATTTTAAATTTTTTATGTAATAAAAATATTACTCTTCTCTATTTAAAAATAAATTCAATATATTATGATATAATACATAATAAAAATGGTCCTCTAATTATCATAATAATTGATTGATTATTGATAAATATTCATTTCTATAATTTTAAAATATTTATATTTCATAGAAATAAACCTTTATTTATCTGAATAATTGATTGATTGTTGATGAACGACAATTTTAAAAACTTCATATTTCATCTAAGTTGAGTGTTTGACCCCCAAAAAAAAAATATATATTTTCAAAAAATTAATTATATTTTAAAATATTTTTTATTTCTGAAAAGACAATATAACATATAAAAATAAAAATAAACTACAGTGAATTATGGTCTCTTTTCTTTTGGAAAAAAAATAGAGACTCTAGAAAAGCTACCATGTCAGAGGTCTCTCCAGCCATTTTTTCAATAATATCTTACCATAAAAATAAGAGAAACTGAAATACGGTCACACAACACTCAAATTTAACCGCGTACCCATAACAACCATGGTTGACATTGGGTTCGATGCTATTTCATCCTTCAAATTGCAGGAGTAACTGTTGGCAGTGTTACTTAGTTTATCTGTACATCAACGCGTGCGTGTCCTTCCTTGAAACTGAAATCAAGTATTTTAGATCTGACAGACCTAGAGATCCAAATTTAATCATGCCCGACAATTCAAATTTTGTCGCCTGGTACGTGCAAAATACTCTATTTTCTCATGTTCATATTACTACAGCTGGAAATATTTATTATTTAAACCAATAAGCTACCGGGAAAATATACTGTCCTTTAATTTCTAAGACTCGAACCATTCTTTTACATTTCATTTAGATTAAATTTGACGGTCAACACTTCATTCATTCAAGAAAGCCCTTCAAAAGCTATTACACATCATGATTATAATCAAAAACTTCAAAAATTAAATAATTAAATATGTACTTACTTTAGTCCTTAAAAAATAGTAATATTTATTAATTAAAAAAAGGTAAGTGCACTTATACCGTTATCATATATAACCCCTAAGTGCACTCATATTTAGAAATAAACAGAAATTATAGATATGATTGGGTTGATGATTTTGGACATCATGATTATAATCAAAAACTTCAAAAATTAAATAATTAAATATGTACTTACTTTAGTCCTTAAAAAATAGTAATATTTATTAATTAAAAAAAGGTAAGTGCACTTATACCGTCATCATATATAACCCCTAAGTGCACTCATATTTAGAAATAAACAGAAATTATAGATATGATTGGGGTGATGATTTTGGAAATAGTTATTGGTGAGATTTTTTAAAATTTATTTTGATTTTATTTAATATTATCTTTTTTAAAGGTATCAAAATTAAATAATACGTGTAAACAATTTTAATATTATTATTTTATATTTTGTATATGATTAGATTATGGATGTTTTATGTGTCATGTTATTAATGTTATAATATATATTTATTTTAGTTTTATTTACTTTTATCTTTACATTATTATGACAATTTATCTCTCAAACACAATCTAAAATTTATTTATCTTATCTTTTTTAACTTTTAAATGATATATTAAAACTATTAAAGTCTAATACGAACCTTCTTTATAGATAAAGTTTTAATATTAAATTTTTATATAAACCTTTTCCTAAAATAAAGTTTGTATATGTACTCACCCTTTTATTAAACCTATTTTAAGTTTTAATCACAATCTAGTTAATTACTTCATTTGGACGACTTCTTATATATACTGGACTAGTTTATGCAATAACAAATTTATGCATTAAATCTACCATGGTCTTCTACCTTTTACCTATTTAGAGGGTTGTTATATTTAGTGATTTATTTCTAGGATCAAACATTATCTTTTAACTATTTTTATTTTTCTTAACAATCTCTTTCTTTTCAATTTTCTCTACCTTTATAGTCCCCATGTTATTCTTCCATTCATACAAAGTATAATTTCTAATTAAATTATGATACCACTAAATGATCTGACTTTTCCAAAGCACCATCCAATCCTAATATTAATCAATGTAACATGGCTTCATTTACTTTCAATAAGAGAGCACACATTTCTCTATTTAAGTGGGACGTTTGATTCTCTAAAAAAAATAAAAAATAAACCACTTCTCTAAGAAAATATTGATCAAGAGGGAGACCTTGTCATAGAAAACAATGAGTTCACTCGTGAAATCCAACAATTCTAGTATAAAATCCTCACTATACAAGGAAATCAATAAGAAAAAATGAACTCACCATGAGTTCCTTCCTACACAAGACTCTTGCCCCTACTAACATGCATGAAATACATGGATATACCTTCTTTTTCAATAGCATGGGGAAAATCTATGCCAATACCATGACTTCCCATATATCATCTATGTCTACAACCTAAGCAATTTCCATCATTATGGTTAATGCTACAACTAATACCCTACACCCTCACAATTCTAAGAAAAAGTCTTAAATAAACCATACTCAAATGTTTATACAAGTATTAGATTTAATGACTCAAATGCAAACTTTGACCAATAACCAAATGGTAAAAAAACAAACCCAAATTATATAAATGGTATCTCAACCTTAACAAAATTACTAGGGACATCTAAATCAATGTATGATCCAAATTAAGGATTCAATCTATATGACAATATACCAACTCTTAAGAATTAGTGTGTTATAATAAATAGAAGTCTTCTCTACTAAATTGAAATTAATTTACAACAATATAAAAGAAAATTTTGTTACAAAATATTAAAACATTTTTTAAAAAGAAAGGGATCTCTATGGAATATTTTTATGATATCCACTTTGCATTGCAATAGGACAAACCGTTTTATTATAACTAAGAAACAAATAAAACTAAAAATATATAATTATCTTAAAGATGAAGAAAATTAATAATATATATTCAAGATGAATAGGTATGTGAATAATAAACTCTTAAGAATATATTAATCAAAGTAGACTTATTTGAAGAAACAAATCAAAATGCAATTCAACATGCATAGGAATGTGAATAAGAAAACTTATAAGAATAATAAATCCACTGATGATTATTTTTTCTTTTTTATTAAGGTTGAAGGGGGGAATTCTTTGGCTAGGGTCCCCAAACTTTAGGATAAGTACAAACAAAAAGAAATTAATGGACTACCAAAGTCTACAAGAGAGACAATAATAAAGCAGGGCCGAAGATAGCTAGAACACAACCTAGAGACAACAACAGAGCAATCGAAATACCACCAAAAATAGGAACCAACAAAAGGAGAAACAAAATCCTAATCCATGTCAAGATTTATAGAAATTTCTTCCCATCAAATTTTCATTCTTTTAAGATTAGAGTCAATTTGTAACAAAAACTTTTCTTTGTCAACATCTTTATGGCATCTAATGTACTAAACCTATTTGTATTTACCTTTGTTGTGGTTATTAGTGTCAAATAGATCTTCAAGGTGGGATTTAAGACTCTCAACATTTTGAATCCCCTCAGTCATAGTAGCCTTGCTAAAATTCACCAGGAACTTGATATTATTTTTTAGCTTATCATTTTCATTTTCAAGCATTTCAATCCTGGTTTAGAGAGTATACATTTATTGGTTTACATCCTTAACAGAATTGATTTGAACCATTCGGTCATTCTCCTAGTGTATATAATTGGCTTTCCCTTTAAGGTTTGTTAGTTCCCTTATGAACCAATGCATGATTGGACATCTAGTTCTTCAACAATCTTGTTTGAGTTTTACTTACCTTTAAAAGATCTCACTAAATTATTAAAAATTTTGTTTAAAACCTAAGACTTCTTACCAAAATAAATTGTTCTTTTGTTTTTAGGGTCTTCTCTAGACTTCCTTTTACTAGATTCAATTTGCTTGGGCTGAATAGTCTTACTAGCTCCACCCAGATCCTTTTGATTATTAACATCCTCTGGACCAGTCATATCTTCTTCAACTAAGATTGAGTCATTTGCAGTATGATCTGTTTTACCATTCTTATTTGAATGTTTGATGTGCATAGTGATTACCTTGGCTGCACTCCTCAAACACTTTTTGATATTATCTTGAAACTTAATGGGTTTGACCTTTGAACCTTTTGGGACTTTGACATGTAAGATTTTGGAATCTTTAACTATAGTAATCTTGGGAACATTGTTAGGATACTTAATCTATACCTTCTGAATATTCTTTGTGTCCATAGGTTTATCCTCAAATTTTTTCTTTTGGGAATGAAATTTTTTAGGATTGGTCTAATTCAATCCCTTAAAGTACATGTGAATTAGGAAAATAACCCCTTCATGTCTGGGGACTGGGCAATTTTCATTTTTATATTTCAAAATGGATGATTCTAAAGAGAGAAGAATATAGAAGGGAAGGCACATAAGAACAACATGCCTAAAATAATTTATGAAACTAAAAAGAGACCATTTGCCAATATTGAACCTATCTTCAAGTGTGATGTATTACATCATATGCAAAATAAATCCTCTAAAAGGCCTTGGCAGTGATTACCATTCAAATCGATTGTGAAGAGTCTCTAGGATTTCTCCTTCCTCTAGAAACATATCCTCTTTTTTATAATACCTACCAGTTTTAAAGATTTGGGTATCCTCTATCTCCAACCCTATAACGTGTCTTATCAGCTCCTCTATGATTTCTAGTATGACGCCGTTGATGTTAAGGGTTATATCTTCCCAAGAGTTAGCAAAGAGAGTCAAAACGTGTCTATCATGCCCTTCAATTTTCTCTTTGAACTTTTTGAATCCTTCAACTTGCAAAGCCTCCCAAATAATCTTATTCTTTTTGACTTCTATAGGGACTTTTGGATCTATCATGTTTGACAAACCCATTGTAACCACAAGAACTCTCAAACATGGGAGAATAAGTCTTTCCCAAATCAAATAGACTAAAAAAAGAAAAACCCCTAAAGTTGTCTTCTTGTTGCCTTTTATATTAGAAACAAAAGCTTGAAGGATGTTTCCCAATTCTAGAAACTTCTCAAAGACACTGAAAAAGGGAAAGCTTAAATATAAAAAACTAAGACTATAAAAAAAGTTTAAAGTCCCTATATCTCCTAAGACTAATCTTGGGGAAGACCCCCATATCCTCAAGTGTTTTTTTCATTACAAATACATTTCCCTTTAATCCTATGGATAACATCCTAAATAAGATCTTTAATGTCCATCCAATTAATAATTCCCAAAGAGGCCACACACCTATTAGAGAACCAATCCGCTATCATATTCCCTTCATAATATATATGTTGGATGAGCACCTATTGCCTAGAATCCATAATAGAGATGGATTCATCTACCACTTGCATAATTGACCATCTAGTAGCATTTTTCCTTGACAAACAATTTAAAATATTTAAAGAATATTCCTCTATAATGAGCAATTGAAACCCTAGTTGTTGAGCTAGTCTTAGGCCCTACAGAGTAGAAAGGTATTTATCCCAATTATTGTAATTAATACCCATATCTCTACATCAACTACTATAAAATTTCCTTCATGGTATCTTAATATACCTCCTCCTCCAACTGGCCCTAGGTTTCCTTTCGATGCTCCATCAAATTTGAGATTTAACCAGCCCAAAGGTGGAGTTTTCTATTTAGTTATTTTTCTAATCTCATCTTTAGGGTCACTCCTTCAACCACATACCGATATTCATGAACCTTGCATTGATACTTATTCTAGATATGCTCTTGCAAGTGTTGCCAAGTATCAATTTGACTAAGAGGTTGATCTAAAACCCAAAAATATTTCCAAAATTCAACCTTTAGACCAGTACCAATATACCATTTAGACCATTACTAGGATGATAATTTTTAATTATAACCATTTAGAATTACCACCTTACTAGGGTTAGTTAACTATTGGAGTTTTAGGTTGTACCCTCGCTGAGGAGAGAAGTTTTCAAGTCCTATCCTCGAACCTAGTCCAACATGGGAGTGACCTTAGACTATGGGCTATCTAGTTTGTAGGGCACACCTCTAGTTTTCATGGGGCTAGCTCCCATAATATGGAAATGAAGTGCTTTATAATACCTAAATATTCATAGACAAAAGGGAGAAAAATGTGAAAACTAAAAAAAAATCTAACCTATGTGGTGATGCACCAATTGATCAATGATCCACTCTCAATTATTTCACTTGATGACTATTAATGAATCCAATGGAGACAAGGGTTGATCACACTCTTCAACAATGTTTCAAGCATGAATTTTTTTTCATTAAGGTTGATAAGAGACCTAAAACATGAAGGATACAAAGGGATAGGTATGTGCAAGACACTATAAACTTATGACACTTTAAGAGAAACCTCATTAGCTAACACTTCACACAACCTGCAAGAAACCAACAAGCTTGAAGCAAGGTACATGATGGACATATAGATGATGAATAGATATCATACATTTATAGATCAAACTTTAACAAAGTACACTTAGCATTAAACTAGAATCTAAAGTTGTCTTGTATTGCTTTAAAAGAGTTTATAAAATGATTTTAACAGAGCTTTGCTACACACAGATGAGAGATAGAAAACAAGATCTCAATTCTAAAATTTATAGGGAAAATAGAAAATAAGAGAGGGAAATCCATATGTAAGATGGGTCATTAATGAGCCTAAAGTGGCATAGGGAAGTTACACAAGCATTGTCTCTCTCCTTGACTATTGACACTCTATTAATGAGCCCAATTTGGTATTGTAGAGGTTGTAACTCCTTCAATTATCCCTATTCATACTTTTAACATTCCAATAATATAAAAACACTCTTTTATACACCATAAATTGGTCAAGCAACCACACATATCATGTATTTTTACAATCCTCTTTATAGGAGACTCTGACTAGAGAGTATGAGCCTTGTTTGCACTAGCCATGTCTTTTATTTTACTTGTCTTGGTCTTTTTAATTGCTTGAGTAACCTTTTTGTCCATAACCAGTCATCCAAAACCTTTTAACCAGTCATTCCACCTTAGCCAAAATTCTCCTTATGCCAATCCTATTCCCTCAATTCTTGAGCCTATAGGATAGGAGTGCTAGAATTGGACTATAGCGCCAGACCCAAGGGTATCCCATTTTTGATTCTCCTATTATTTGGTATTTTGAGTTTCAATAGCCATTTCTCTTTGTTCAAGAGGTCTTAAACCCTTATTAACCTCTCCCTTATGTTTTTTAATATTTTTGATGTCAGCTAATATGAATAAAGCTCCCAAATTCAAAATAAATAGTCTCCTATATAAAGGACTTCACAAGGCATTTTATATCTAAAAATTACTACTTTGGCACAATAAATAATTAAAAATTAGTCAATATTATATCTTAACATTTTTCATCACACATAGATTTTCATGCTTGATTAAGGAAGGGCTTAGGTGAAAATTCATTCTTGTATCTACCATGCACATTGATTATGCACATTCCCTAAGGGAGAACTACATTTGATCTGAGACACTAGATTGAGGGTTAATGTAGGAAGTATCAGGGCAATAGGGGTTTTAGATCATGAAATCATACTTCTTTTAATGATTTTGATATGTTTATTATTTCATGTGTGTAGATAAACCTAGGGTTTAAAGATTAAAATAGCTCTACAATAAATTTCATCGACATTCAACATCTGAGATTTCATAGGCATGCTCACATAAGAACAATGCAAGAACCCAAACAATTTAGGTCTCTATGAGTATTTTGGACAGTAGTGGAAAGAGTGGACAATAACACCAGACACCAAAGTGTCCTCTTTTCAATGTTCCTATCCTTTTACCAAATGAAACCTAGATCCATATTTATGACACTATCCCAGTCCTACATAACAATTTTCAACCTCTGAATAATCTATTTCAACCTTTTTTTATAGATAAGTTATTCTTTTCCCTATGTAATTGATTTGATCAAAAAATGATATAAATCTATATTTTACTATATTTGATGAGATTTTACCCTTTAATCTAGACCTTTTATTACTTAGGAACTAAACCCTAGTTTCCCAAAAATAATAAATTATTTTGGTGAACTTGACTTACTTCGAACAAATTTCAAACCCTAGGTACCCTTAAGGTTTTTCCTTCATATTTTTGTTCTAAAATTTAATTTCAAATTTTTGATTTTTGTATAATTTTTTGTGCATTTATTTTACTTAAATTTATTTTAGAATTTAAATTATTACAATAATTTTCAAAGATTCTAAAACCCCAACCCAAAACCCTAGATTTCCAGACTAGGTCCTTAGACCCCAAGCCTTCTTCCCTTAAAATTTTTAGATAAAAATTTTGGAATTTTTGCAAATTATTTGGAGTGTCAAAAACAATTTCAAAATATCTATGTTAGTAGTTATTTTTGTATTTATTATATTAATAGTACTTTTCCATATTTTCTTTGGTGACAGCAATAAAATGGCCACTAAGGAACTTCTTTTCTCTCATCATATAGATAAATTTATAAAATTTTCTCATAATTATGACAATGAATGGACAAATTTTCAAAATTGCACACTAGCCAAAAATGAGGAAACTGATTTCAGTTAAAATGAAGATAATTACTATTGTTTAAATGAGGAACATGATGATGCATTTGAAAATGATAGTGAAGAAAAATTAGATGCATCTTCTTCTCTCAAACCTATCTCTTTTCTTCCCTCTTTTAAAGAAAAAAAATTGATAAATGGGAAAGATACTTTTCACCTCATTCTCCTATGCACAATTCATAAAATGAACAAATTAATAATGCATTTCCAAGATAATATCTCATCAGTGATAATTTTCTTCCATTTGAACCTAATCTCTCTCTATCTCTTTTGTTACTTCTATGTTCAAATTACAACAATATAAATGAAATTGAATAAAAATGGCAATGTATAGTTCAAATGCTCCATCTCATGTTCTTAACTCTACTTGGTCATCTCAAAAAATGACAAAAGAATGTCTAAATGATAACTCTCTTACTCTTACTTCTCATATTGTAAATAAAGTTAATCCATTCAAGGATAATATAGATGCACATAGTATTCCAATTTCACATGACAATTTCTTGCATATTAGAAAAGCATTAAATTCTTATCTTACCCCTCTCCCTAGTGATAATGGAAGTGATAATGAATATGATAGTGAACATGAAAATGAATATGATAATGAGAGTGAATATGAAAGTGATACTTCTACTTCTCTTTCAATTGAACAAAATTTTGATTGTGATAATGCATAGAATAATGATGACTATTACACACATAGTGAAGGTGAAAATACATCTCATGCTTCTAACTATTCTCTCACTCCTCTTAAACATAATGCATTAAAAAAAATTCTTCTACGTTTATGCATGATTCTATTTCAAATGATGCACATGTAAATGATAGCATCACATCTTCTATTCAATAAGAATGTGATTCACTAAATACTAAAGATACCAATGAATCTCCCAAGTCACCCCCTACTATAGTAGCACCTATTTATCACTCAACACCCAAAGAGAATAGTAGCCCATATCCCTCTACTAAGGTCCAAGTTACCATTCATCCAAAGGTTCAAGTGAGTACATCCCATCTTTATGATCCAATTGCTAAATGTAGTATTCCCATGGCTAAAATAAATGATCAAATTCAATGTTTAAATGAACCACTTCAAGATGTTAATATACCATCCCAAGAGATTATTTATTTGATACATGTAGTTGGTGAATTACAATACCAATTACATCTTATTACTTTGGAAAAAAAAGCTTATAAGTCTTGGATGGATGCTAATGACTTACATGGTAACCCTCTTTCGAAGACATTTATCAAAGCTTCATTGCCTAAGCATTTCCAGATACCATCATTTCCTCAATTTGATGGAATTGGAGATCCATTCGTACACATTAAAGCCTTTTGGAAGGCCTTTCCATCTCATATAAGTCCTTTGATCCCACTTAAGTTATACCAATAGACATTAGTGGGTAATGCACAAAATTGGTTATTTCATCTACTCCTTGTTGGTTCCTTACATACATATGATGATTTAGAGGAGGATTTTATTAGATATTACATAGAAAACATGGGACCTCATGTTACATATGAAAAAATTATTGTATTACATTAGAATACTTCAAAGCTAGTTAGTGATTATATCTTACGATTCAAGATGCACATGTTAAGAATGATCTATAAACCAATAGATTTTGAGGTCTAGTATATATTTATTAAGGGGATTTACCAACCCCTCCTAAAGCATATATTATATCGAACATATTCCTCTTTTATGCACTTATGTTATACAATTATAGTGTTGGAGAAGATATTGGGATTGATTGAGTTAGATTATGTTGATCGGCTTACTCTAGATTTCACAACATTACCTCCATCTATATCTCTTAGCACTCAACATCCACTATGTCCAAAAAAAGATAGGAGACACATCCAGAAAGCCACTAGTTAATAACAAAGAGCAAGTTTCCATAACATCACCTATAATATGCATTACAAAGAACAATACCAGGGCACTACTACAATTTGATTTAGAACATGATAACCCATATGTCATATTATCAACACTACTAGATAGGAGGTTAATCACATTACCTTCTACTCATCGATGAGATCCACATCTCTTACATAGACATCCACATCAACCATTTTGTAATGATCATTGTATTTGTGGACATAGATATAATGATTTTTATGGACTTAGAGAGTGAATTAATAGATGTGTTGATAATGGCATCATAAAATTCACACAAGGGGCATCGAGATCTCCTCCATCATGGAAAAATGGACCTCATTCCTCCACAACTGAGTCATCCTAGGACATTCCTTCATAGGAATCATCAATTACTCATCATGAAAGTCATGTAGTTTCTAAGATAGAACCTCATAGGAGATCTCCTATCTTACCTACTCAGAGGGTTTGGAGATCAATACATTGAGATTAGCCTAAATATAGTAGTGTAGTTTGAGGAGTACATATTACAGTTCCATATACATATCCATCATAGTCATATTCACCAAAATAGAGTTTTCAAGATGTTATCTCACAAAGCAACTTGTTATGTTTAAGATTAGATGAACCCACATTACAAAGTACTGATCTAGATAGATATTCACTACAATTGCATTTTTAACACACTATTACATGTAAAAACCTATTATGGTTAGGATTAGATGAACCCACATTATAGAGTATGACTTCATATATATATTCACTACAACTAAGTTTTTAGGGACCTATCTCATGTAACAACCCACTATGATTGAGTTTAGATAAGCCCTCATCATAGGTTATAGTTCCATCTGGATCTATTACTCAATCATACACATCACAACAGAGGCTATAGGTGTTATCTCACATATTAATCCACTATGATTGAGGATAGATGAGCCTCCTTCACAACACATAGTTTTAGTTATGCATCCATCGAGATTGCATTTTATAGAGTCTCCATGTATAGCTAAAGTTAGTGCATCATAGAAAATATAAGATAGAGGGCATGTTCTTACATAACATGAGAAATATGGCCACTTGTTTAGTTGGCCATGAGGGTTCAGATAGTGATAGAGAAGCTAGAGAGCTGATATGTACAAAGTGATATCTTACATCCCCTTATACTAATAACTAACATTCCTAGTTCCAAATAACCTTCCCTAGAAAAACTAGATTATCCAAATCCCGATCTTACTAATATCCTATTTTACCAATATTAAACCAATTCACTTTTTCAAATCAATTTACAAATTACAAAATAACAAATGATTTTTACTCGTATATGATTCAAAATCAAAACTACCATCACACTTATAAAAATAATCAAATCACATCCCAAATACCATTTTACCAAACATATGCAACCTCAACATCAAGGCCAAATCAGCTATTTATATTCAACCATTTGCAACAAAAATACTAATATACTCCAAATTCCATAACATAATACACATGAGTCAAAGTCAAATAAGTATCCATATATATATTGAGTTTTAAAAACATATACACCATATCAAGTATAATCAATCATGGATGGGTGTCATGCCCTCACTCTCAGTCTCACTCTTCCCACTAGTACCAATCCCATAATCCACCTTAGCACTCGATGGATCCACATGTCCTTGAGATATTACATGCCTCTTGTGATGAATTTCTCACTCTTATAGCCAACCATGCTCCTCACACAAGTTAACATATCACCTCTAAATATCTATATACTCATCCATGATCCTCACGGTAATAGAAACTAAATTTAGGTGGAGGCATCCTATACTTATCCAACTTAGATCTTAGCCTGTCTCTCTCTCCTACTGCCCTAACATATGTAAATATCACTATAGTATCCCTATCAAACAAATGAGCATGAATACCTATCATGACTATCACTCACTCTATCAATCCCTCCTCTACCGCATCATCAAGTACATGTCATATGAGCTCTTAGAGTGTTAACTTAATGATGGTCTCCCAATAATCATCATCTCCACTTCCTACCTCATCTTGTGCTTGATCCTACGCACCTCCCACTTCACCCACGCACAAATTATGCCACTACATTAGATATATACTTTGAAATCAAATTAAAATCACAAAATTATACATAATTCAAATGTAATCACTAATTACCTCTCATCATCTAGATTGGCTCAAGATCCTCATACTTTGGAGAAACCCCTACCTTAATAGGGTATAACTAAGCCCATTAATGCCTAACCCAACATGTAGTATACACATCTATACATCCAACATCATTCACATCTAGAATACCTATGGTTGTATCCCTTACATCCATATGAAATGGTGCAAGCTAAGCCTCAATAGGTTTTGCATGAGATCCTATCCTCACAGATGCTCATGTACTCTTGACCCATACCCACACTATTGGGGGCACATCCTATGGTACCCCAGACTATCTAGTCACAAACTCATACTGAAGGTGCTCATATAATCCAACCCAATGGTCATTATCTAATAGTTGACCCTCATATATCACAAATTCACTCCATCCTTTACCCACATAAGAAATCTTCTATACAACCTCCATATGATGTCACCAACCACTAATCTATCTAGCATCTACCTATAATGATCCATCCTAGCAAATCAGATAGCTAATGTACTTGCACACCACTCTCCAAATGGTTGTGAAAGTGCCCACTTTTCCCTCTATAATCTAATTAGTTTTACAACTTCTATGTGCTCAGGCCCAACAATGCAATAAGGTCACCATGCTCACCCCAGCATTGAATGACTACTGTGTAAACCTATAGAGATCTATATATAGGTGGGAAATCATAGTCTTCCCTTATGAGAATAAAGTACCATATACATCTACTCTATACATAATCCTATACATCTTATATTCAATAGATACTCCACTCACAACCACAACAATTAAATATGCCAACAAAATAGCTGACCACTTTCACAAGCATAGAACACTAGATTTCACAATAATTGATAGTAATAAATCACTATCACTACCTCTCCAATGTATACTTGAGGGCACACTAAAAAAATTTAAAAGGATGCACAATCAATGGCATTATCACCCATATACTCTTGTACTATCACTCACCACTGACTAAATAGTAAATGCAATATGCGATACACATCCTCCAAAGTCATAGCCATCTCTCTTATAAGAAGTTATAAAGTATATGTATCTACATTCCACCTCACACATAAGGCAATAATCAAATATTGATCTCACTATATGTTACCTAGGTCACACACATGACCCAACCTTGCTCTATCTATAATAACCCTCTCATCAATAGATAATGGTAATACCCTTAATGTCTCCTTCAATTGACCCCTATAGAACTCCCTCATTTCCACCTCATCCTATAAAACACTAGAATTAAAACATATGTCAATTAACAATACCTAATCCAAAGGTAAAATAGAATAACAGTCAACAACATAGTAATATCATTAAAAATTTATGAATATAGGACAATAACATTAGACATAACAAAATAATGTTGGATAGGAGCACTAAAACCTAGATAGGAGTGCTGAAGCCTGGATATGAGCATTGAAACATAGATAAGAGAGCTAGAACTAGAAATTTTTTCCCATGCTACTTTTAAGAGCTCAAAAATACTAAAATAGGTCTAAAATTTGACAAAAAATCAAGAATTTGAGCTGCTTACTAGGGTAACATCACCACCAGCCTGAACCTAGATGACCAACTACTTGAAATGGGTCATGGTAGGTGCTCATATCCTCAACATTTTCCCCAGTCTAGAGCTCAAAATCTTAGCCTAGTCAATGCACAAATGAATTATGAATCAATCCAATTTCCTACATTATCCAAATTTTTCAATCAAAATAAAATTCCATTTTGTCCATAACTCAAACCTTGTAACTCTATTTTTCAAACCATTTTATTCCATGAAATCATGACAAAAATACCTTCGACATCACTCAAGATTAAATATCTTACTACCTCATCTGTCTATTATGGCAAGAGCGTCTCTATATTTCTCTTATGCTCAAACACACACCTTGGTCATCACTAATCAAAACTTATTCCACTTTTAACAACTCAATATAATCAATCAAACAAAACTCTCAATCCATTCACAACATACCAACCTTGTTTCTATTATTACACCACTATTCATCACTTTTGGCTTGACCCCCTCTATCATATATTTTGTCCCTCTCCCCAAAAGGGGAAAATCATTCATACTATTCCTATTTCTACACTTACCAAGCATTCCCACCCACTCTCATAAGTAGACACACCATGGTTCTTACACATATAGCATTCATAATATTAGATTAAGCTTAGATTGGCTAATATATATAGTGATTCATACTATATGGGCCACTCAACATTACTTAGGACATTTAGAGGGATATACCTTCAATTTATAGATACACAGACTATTTAGATATAGTGGTTATGGATCCACAATAATTTTAGTTTATAGGTATATGTAATACTCAGATATAGTGGTTTAGATTATATGGATTAATAGTGATTTTGTTACATATAAAAACTAAAATACCAAATTTGGGGGCATGTACATACTACACATCTCACACATATAACTTCATATAAGATGACACAGTTATAAAATCAGATAGTAGACTATAGACATAGTAAAAAGAACAGTGTTTTGGGTCTCTAGTTTTGCACATGTGGCATGGAAAGATATGTCATATTACATGTGTTTATATAGATTACTAGATTATATAGATACATCACTCACATACTAGATTTGGGGCATGGCACAAATATTCATGTTCTTCATTACTCAGTATTTTACATATGGAATGGCAAGACAGGGCATTCTCTTCTTTCACATTAACTAAAGTTTTAGATTATACCCAACTATGCCTAGGTTGTCATCATGTTGGAATACATATCCATCTATAGTGGTTGGTCCATTATATTACTCAAACCTAGACTACATGAGTTTGTGTAGGATAGAGGACAAACATTGGTTTTGGGCCTCTGAGCATTTCTTATTTCTATTTTAGATATTTAGAGTGGGGGAATGAATATTTTTCTCTTCATAGAATATGGATTTTATACACATTCTAGATTACATGAGTTTATGTGAGATATAGGACAAACATTGATTTTGGGCCTTTGAGCATTCCTCATTTTTAGTTAGATTTAGCATAGGGAGCAAGCATTGCCCTCCTTCTCCATGTTACATGGATTCCATATTCAGATTCAATATAGGGGGCATCCATTTTAGGGATTCCTTCTTTCTCTAGGCACTATTTAGCTCTCCATCCACTTACTTAGCTAGTAAGTGAGTTGGACACTTGCAACACATTTATCTCCATGTAGGTAGGTTTGGGTAAGCATGTTCCTTTTATTTATTTTACTCTAGTGCTTCATTTCATTGCATCACTAGAATAAAAGGGGGGAAAATGTATACACCCTAAATTTGTCAAGAAACCACACATATCATGTATTTTCATAGTCCTCTTTATAAGATACTATGATTGGACAATGTGATCCTTATTCACACTAACCATGTCCTTTGTATTGCTTGTCTTGGTCTTGTTTCTTACTTGAGTCACCTTTTTATCCACAACTAGTCATTTGGAACCTTTTGACCAATCATTCCACCTCAACTAGAAAGTGTTCCCCACGCCAATCCCATTCCCCTAGGTCCCAAGTGTATAGGATAGGAGTGCCAGAATTGGACTATAACACTAGATCATAGGGTATCTCATTTTTTATGCTTTTGTCCTTTTGCATTTTGAGTCCCAATGGTCATTTCTCTTTGCTTAAGAGGTCCTAAACCCTTCTTATCCCCTCCTTTAAGTTTTTTTTATCTTTTTGATGTTGACTAATGTGAATAAGGCTCCCAAATTTAAAATAAAGAGTCTTCTATTTAAGGGACTTCACAAGGCATTTTATTTCTATCACTTACTTCTTTAGCATAGTAAATAGTAAAATATTAGTCAATAATATAGCTGAACATTCTGAATGACACATAGATTTGCATGCTTGATCAAGGAAGGGCTTAAGTAATAATTCATTCTTGCGTCTACCATGTGTGTTGATTATGCATGTTCACTTAGGGGTAACTACATTTGATATGATATCCTAGCTTGAGGGTTAATGTAGGAAGTGATCAAGATAGTGAGGGTTCTAGATCGTGTGATCATACTTCCCCTAACCCAAATTTTCCCCCTTTTTCTTTTGATATGTTTGTAATTTTGTGTGTGTAGATATACCTATGGTTTGAATATTAAAATATATCTACAATGAATTCCATTGACATTCAACATAAAAGATTTCACAGGTAGGCTCACATAAGAATAATGCAAATAACCTAGAAAATTCAGGTCTTTGTGACTAGTTTGGACAATAGTGGTAGGAGTGGATAATAACACCAAACACCAAAGTGTCATGTTTTTAATACTCCTCTCCTTTCATTAAATGGAATCTAGATCTAGATTCATGACACAATCATAGTCTTGCATAATAGTTTTTAGCCTCTGAATCATCTGTTTTAACCTATTTTTCTACATAAGTTACTTTTTTCCCTATGTAATTAATTTGATCATATTGATATAAATAAATATTTTAGTATATTTGATTATATTTTACCCCTTAATCTATACATTTTATTGTTTAGGAACTAAACCCTAGTTTCCAAAAAATAATAAAATAACTCTCTCTTTTGGTAGTTAGGCAATGCATATAGAGTGTAGATAGGTTCATTTGGTGCATTGAGTAGCCCATTCATCAATATATATGTCAAATTATTCATGAAACTAATTTTGTCCTATATTAATGGCTCCCATTTTGGTATAATGTCACCTAAATGATAGTTAAAATGCATGTAAATGGTCAATCAATGGCTTAATGCTAACATTTTCTCCCTATACCCTAATATTTGCATGATAGGTAGGCCTATATGGTCTAATATCTAACCTTTTTCTCATATTATCTAGATGATTGATCCAATATTTGAATATAGGCCCCATATCCATCAAGTAAGACTTAGACAATACTTTAATAGACTTCAATACATTGAAATTATGATTCTTGAAGAGTCTTTCACCTATAACACACATTAACTTTACCTCACTAGGCTAAATAGGCTTCCTCACATAATGATAATTTTGAAGAAGATGGTGAGAATAATTCTAGTTAGTTACATGACCTGATTTAATGTTGGATAGGTAGAACAAGTCTTGAACATATTCCCTCCATGGTTTATAACTCTCTCTTAAGCCATGAAACATACAATTTGACTAAAACTCTATAATTTTGTCCTCTCAAGAGACATAAGTACATCTCCCATACCATCCAAGACCATGAATTGAAGCCCCTCTGAATTTCCTATAGGGTCTAAGTGATAAATTAAAAAATTCTAAGCAAAATAATACACCTTTTCTTAAACCTCTCTAGACTAGTTGTTATTAGGGTTTAAGGGAGGTTTTAGAGGGTTTGGGAGTCTTTAGCCTAGTTATTGAAGGTATAAGCTTAGGTTTGTCAAATATTTAGACCAATCCCAAGATAATAAGTAATTTCAACTCCCATGAACATTTAGGTCACCCAAGCATGGATTTTTAGCCTTGATGAATACTTCAAGGTGCTCCTTAAATGAAGAATTTGTGCTTTGATTGATCTTTGCAAGTCTACAAGTAAAATGGTTCACTGTGATGTCTTTCCTAGGGAATTAACTTATCCAATGGCCTTTAAACATTGTATTATCCTCCCCATTTTGGTCTAAAAGCATCCACATTTCTCAGCATTTTTTTTGTTTTAATTTTGAAAGCACAGTCCTAATGGGATTTTGAGGTTTGTCTTGTCTACAGACTTGAAACATGGAATTTAGCCTCCATATTAGAGTTATGAACCATACTTGCCTCTTTAATGGCTAGGAAAACATATTGGACACCTCAAAAATTGGATTTTTGACCTTCATTATGCCAATTTCCCTCCTTATAGTATACATAACTAAGTATACTAAGACTTGAAACTTTCTTTTGATATACCAGTCATGAAGTTTAGGATGAATACCACTAGAAGACTTAGTCAAATTCCTTGAGAGTCCCTCTCCCTTCTCCAACCCATTTTTCACATGAATATCCTTTACATCTTGATATTTGAGCTCAAACTAGCTTTTCCAAGCCTCTTCCATATAACTCTAACC
Source organism: Torreya grandis (assembly GCA_037957365.1). Lineage (NCBI taxonomy): Eukaryota > Viridiplantae > Streptophyta > Pinopsida > Cupressales > Taxaceae > Torreya > Torreya grandis. The sequence goes on from JARHVA010002009.1 coordinate 449,439, forward strand.
TTGCCCATGCCAACCAAGGCTCTATGGTGGTACTCAGGGGACTTCAAAAGACCTTAAATGTGGTTTCATGGCTGAAACCATACATTTAGATGGGTCTTGAGGTGAAACTTCATCATTAGGTCATTTTTGTGCTTTGTGTAGGGTTTGAGACATCCACCAATTTAATAATGGTTCATAGAGGATAGATGTCCAAACCTATAATAAATTACATATATGTTTAGGTCACTTACCCCCCTCTTATCATGAATAGGTTAGATTCCCATGAAAAATCTCCATGGAGATATGATCATCAGAAGTTGGTGTTAGGGTTAGTTACAAGTAATTTTGAGTCCCTAATTTATTATCAATCATTCATATTCTCTATCCCCCCATTTATAATTAAATTTACATGAATTTTTATTACATAGGGATACTTAAATTACCATATGTGCTCTAGATCAGAGGATGCTTGTGGTAGAGTGGGCAAGCATGTAAATATGCCCCTCAAATTGTTTGCATACATGTAGACTAGCTCGAGTTAGGTTTTTGTTAATTTAGACCACTTTTTCCACCTTATGACCCTTGAAACCCCTTTGTTGTGCCTAAAACATGATCCCACTCTTCACCCATATTTTTTATAGGTCTTAAGATACCACCAAGTCTTATATTTGAGTATGTTTGCTTGTATGTATCAACACATCTCCAAGGATTTAAATGCAAATCTAAGTGTTAGATATTAGGAGGGGTTCTAGGGGATCCTAAAAAACATTCCAACTTAATAAAATACCTATCTTTGAGCCCATATTGACTTTGAATTTCCCATAGCATGTATGTGCCTTTAACCTCACTATTTGCCTGCATAGACATGCCTTGGTCTGATACAAAACAATGAGTATATAAAATATTTGTTTTATCCAAGTGAAAATATGACCCTCTTAATTATGTCATGGCTATAGTATTTATTTATTTTGGAGGTTTTTTTGTGCTTTTAAGGGGTCCATATCATCATTTTGGATCAAAATGAGCTCTAGACTACCTGTCAATAATACACTTAGGCCTGAATGTCTTTAAGATGGCCTATAGCCTTTGATCTAAGGGTGTTGGTGATTCTAGAAAGTATTTAAAACATTTTTATAATGATATTAATGCTTATATGATAGTATCTTAACAATATTTTCTTGCATAACCCATCTTTTCATTCAACTCAGGATTCACACTTGTATAATCTGTGTGCTCTCATGACTAAGATGACATAATCTTGTCTTCATAGTAGAAGTATCCCATATGTTTTCCTTATAAAACATGTCAAAATTTTTATCCTTTATATATATATATATACTACCTCTTTAATTCCACATGAGATGGAAATACTAACCTATACTAGTATTGCCATTTTGAGTTAGTCTTTGCCAATGTTACTACCTACAAGAGAGTTCTGAGTCTATATAAATTAGAAATAAATCATATAGTGCTTTGAAACTTATGAAATTATTTGTTAATATCATCATATAGCTTTCCTAAGATGTAAATTTCATGGTGCCTATACCAAAATTTATACCTTGAGTGGTTATCACAGTCCTCTTTGAGACTCTATTAAAATAACCCTACAACTAGATGTATGTGTCTATTTTTCATTCTCATTATACTATATGGATATATAGATTTAGAAATTAATGGTATATTTCTCTTTATGGCCTTAATGTAGTGTGAGGGTCAACTTGGGATGATCCTATCTCAAATGGAGGTTAGATGGATGAAGGTGGGTTATAGTGGATAAAGGTTGGACAGGAAAAAGCATAGGAATAGGGTCAATGCAACATAATTGAAATAGGCACACAATGAGACAATATGAAGATGAAAAAGACATGAAATAGAGATAATATTCCTTCTGAATACCAACCAAGTGGAACCTATAGACATATTGATGTGTACACAAGAAACCATGTTAGTTTTGAGGTAGGGATGAGGTGTTTGTGGTCTCAAAATGACATATAGGATTTTCATAATTACCTTATATCTAATTAAAAAAATATTAATTTTTTTAAAATGTGACTAAGTGGTCATATGGACATAAAGGGTGGTTTACATCCTTATGAAGCTATCATGATAATGGGGAAAGTTGCCTTAAGTCTTGTCAATACATTACATTTACATTTCAACAACATAATATATGCTTGGAATACATTGGAAGTCATATAGATGTCTGTAGCCATGCATACAATCTTTTTCATATATTTACCTTGGCATTTATATAACCTTATTTACTTGGGATGTCTTGGGTGACTAGAGGAGTATTAAAACTTTAACTTGGATAAGAAGGCATTGAGATCCATGAAACATTTTTACAACCATTCAATCTTACTTATATCCCATAATAGAGGCATCTAAACCTTGTATTTTGCCAATTTGATTTACATACCATGCACAAAAACTAGTTAAGGAGGTTTTAATGATACCCAAACTCACACTATGGATTCAATGCTGAAATCATCATGGAAGGACCTTTCATGACTTGATAAAATAGGATATGTGATTAGTTCTAATAAATGAATCAAACTCCTTTGAAAATCATTGACCCCAAAAGTTCCTATTTAGATGAGGAGGGTATAAAATCTCCCTAAATTCTTAGTTAATGTTCATAGAGGATAGGAATTTAACTTCTAGACAAATTATAAGAGTGATTATCCATTTGAGTTTGATTTTTATGGGAAAGAGATTAGACCCCCACTCACCTTCTCTTGTATGAAATAAGCATGAAATTGAGGGGTTCTCTAAGTATTCTAATGAGATCAAAGAAGAGGAGAAACATTTTTGACCCCCTCAGTCACTAAAATAAACTGCTCCTTCCACCATTGGACATCTCTAAACTCCTCCTACAAGAATATGCCTCTGACTGAATTGATCCATATAGTACGGATCTTTATTATTGATAAAACACCTACAAACTACCATTTTTCCTAAAAATATTCTTAATTCAGACCTAAAATTTATCCAAATGATGTTATGAAGGGAAAAGAGGGATAAGATAACATTTTGAATTAGTGGTATAACCTAAAGAAGCTAAAATAAGGTCATAATTTGACATGTGTGGGCTCATTTTGGAGGGAATAAGCTTTGACTAGGGTGCTAGTGGGCCTAAATGAAGTGTGAAACTATCCCATGATGACTATATGAGGTTAATGAGGTCATTTGGAGGTTTAAGGAGTTATTTAGTGATCAATTAAGGACAAGTAAAATCTTATTCTGGTCAAGACCACTAACTATATTTAAGTATATGACCTTAAAAAAGATTCATTAATTAGATCACTAGGTTAATGCATAAGGAACATCTTAATGGTCAGTAAAACCTTAATTATACCTCATAACATTATTTATAATGATTCTTGAAAGATTAAAAATTGTCATACCTCTGATGATTGTGTAGGACCAATATTCCTTTAAGGCCTTTATCAAGTTATCTCCCCTATCTTTGTCTTCATTATTGATATAGACCCTTCAAGGTGGATAAAGACCAGATAGGAACTTTGGACACCACGTCACTAAATGACTCAAGCTTGAAAGGAGGAAAAAAGATCCACAAGTAATACTAAGGCATGTTTAAAGCATGACTAGATAATGGATTGAGTAGACATCCTTTTCAACTCACAACATGACTAACAACCAAGTGTCAAAGATGGATTATGACCCAAAGCTATAAGGTTGGATATGATCTTGCATGTGCTATCAAGTATAAATTTGACTAAGAGGTTGATCTAAAAAAAAAAGAATATTTCCAAAATTTAACTTTAAAATGTTACCAATCTGTCATTTAGACCATTACTAGGATGATAATTGTTAATTATAACCATTTCGAATCACCACCTTGCTAGGGTCAGTAAACATTTTTAGGTAAGCTCTAGTTTGAAAACCATTTACTTTTTTGGAAATTACTACTCACAATCTACGTTGTAACTTCAATAAATTAAACTAATGAAACATTTTTCAAAGTTATTTTTTTTTATTCAAAGGCATTTAAAATTTGTAATTTGTATTAGACTATAATTTTCCATAAAAGGATAATTTTCTAAAATGACTAAAAGCTGTCATGTATCAAGGCCAATTTACTATCAAGATCATTGTTCCCTCAACCCATAGGCCCCCTTCCCCACTAATTTATAAGAAATTGGATCCATTGAATCTAGGCATATAATAAAATATGAAAATATATATTGAAAATCGATTCTAGTGAGCAATTTTCTTTGGTGAGAAAACTACCTTTACTTGATTATTGAATAAAGTGGGGTATGTTAATTTTTGATAAATTTTACTGCTACATATATGACCTAATCAATGTCAAATAAATTTCAAAACTTAACTTAGTGACATAAAATTATTAAAAAATATTTAAAGCCTTCAGTAGAGGTTAAAAATATAACTAAAATAGTTCCAAATTAAACACCAGATGCAACTGAAGATAAGGTGGTGAGTTTAGTTCATAGGAAGTAGTTCCCATTTTATTGATGATTGTGTATGACCCATATCAAATATGTATAATTTTCACATTTGGGCCTAGGCCTTTCAAAATTTATTTCTGTAAATGTAGACATACCTTATCACGAACCTAGAACTATTGAGGGACTTCACATTGTTCACGATTTTTATTTTACTTTAAAATGGTATAATGTAGGATTTTATGTATTTTTTTTTAGTTTTTTTGGTTTCATTAAAAAAATATGGTCTCCTTATCTAATTATTTAAGTGCATGGAGATAAAATTCCTCAAATGTAATACGTAGTGCCACATCAATGGGGGTCAATGGATAAAACCCAATATACACTTGAAATGGGTTGTGTTATGTGGAGACATAGAGGGTTTAATTATATATTCTAAATATATGGTACAAAATATCATCCCATGTCCATGGATGTTTTTCATTATATGTCTAAATAAGATGTAAAATCATATGTATTTAAGCACTTTTTCTCTCTCATATGTTTTTTGATGAAAAAGGTGGGTTTGGTTAGTTTGGTGTTCATCATGGGCTCTAATGTATTTAATAAATTATTATGAAGCCTATTGCCCCTATTTAGAAAAATTGGTCTATGGTAAGCAAAAGTGGACCCACATGATCAAATTAGAGCCTCACAATGTCTTAAAAAAACATCTCCTTTTTACGTGTCACAAACACTACTATCTTGGAAACTTTTCAACCATAACTAATATGTAGTCATTATCATGCCTAGTCATGAGAAAACTTGAGATGAAATCCATGGATTTTGAATCTTAAGGTTGAATAAGAATAAGTAAAGGTGTGTAAAGACATTTTTTTTTGTTATCTATCTTTTTTGTTTTACATTTTTGTACATGATCTAATATACCTACAAACATCATGATAGAGCTTCAACTAATCGAAGTGTTTTAAAAACACTGCACATAATTTGATTTTAGTGAGTCTTCTAAATCATATTTTTCACTTCATTATTAGAACATAAAGTTGGCCCATATGAGACATAATAAATTCCTATATATGGTAGTATAAAACTTATCATATTGTTGTTATTGTTTGATATATAGTGGAAAAATTAAGATCGTTACCATATAACATGAGTCATTCAAAAGTCTCATGGCCACATGAATCCTAGGCTATTGGTAGTGCTATAATTTTAAGAAGGATTAAATATTCATAAACATGAATATAATTATCTTTTTTGTGCCCAATATTTAGGTGAAACTATTTTAGGTAGGTAAACTACTTATGATGTGGACCACTTTGTAAATTTATTTTAATTTTTAACAATTATAAAGTATTGTGATCTATATGGATAATAGTCTCCATTATTATAATTTAACGATTTCATTTTTTACATCATTATATAATTCCATAGAGTTATTTATAATATGTATGATACCTTATTATGACATCTATGAATGTTTTGCTCTAGTATGAAATTGAATGGAGATGTTGGGTGAGCATTGCACTGAGTGTGTATTGAAGCATCAACTTCAATCTCAAAGTGATTATAAATTAATCATAATCCAAGGACTAGTTTTGAGCAAAGTAACCCTTTTAAATCCTCAAAAGATCATATTTATGTATTGTTACACATAAAATTAGCACCATCTACCCTTTGGTTTCTTGGTTCAGGAGCCATACAAGGTGAGAGAATCCAATCACAAATTTATGATAAAAATTGGATAACTGCAAGAAGCTTATAGAATATGATAACATTGTTAGGGTTGGAAATTATGTGATGATTTGGATCTTCTCTGGGTCAAACGGTATACTATCCTTATTTATGATGTACACTTAATATTAAACACTCTATAAATTACAAAACTATGTATCCATGCTAGCATATAAATTATGGTTGTGTATGGTGGTAAGATCCTGGTGAAACTATTTTAGGTGTTACTCTCATGTATTAGAAAAAATAAGGATGAAATCCAAGTAAAAAAATATAAACGAGTAAGTAAATTTTCTTAAGACATATTTAATTACAAACATAATTTTGGTAGTTACATTGTTCAAACTAAAGGACATGACGAATTATTAAACTATAACTTATTTAGTATTGAAAAATTTCTTCTAGATGTCAAATGGATCAATGGAAACTTCATGGCACTTTGATTTTGGATCAATTTTTTTTTAGAATGTTTATCCCTTTACTTGGTATAGGAGGTCATCAATTTATGAGTGTATACCTATTATTGATAATGATCTTATTAATGGCATTTTGGTCAATACAAAGTTTCCATACCTCATCCTTATTTCATGGCATTATGACTAGGATACCAAAAGCTGATGCATTGGGATTAATATAACATTTCTAAATTAGTACCTTAATCCATTACCTGATCTTTTCATTATCTAGCATTAAGGGCCTATATAATGGTCTATTTAATAGGAGTATCCTAGAGATTTAAATTTGATGGGACGTGTTGTCTACTAGTGTAGAAGTACAATAATATATGAAGTGAAGACATATCCGTATTATGTTAAATCCTTATCCATGTTGTTGTTGTTGTATATTATTAATTTTATTATGTCACTCATGGTTACAGTGGTCTACATAATGATCTCTAGCATAATCAAAATTAGAAAAAAAATAGTGAGACCAATGACATACCTACATTAATTTTCACTAATTAAGGCTATTATTTTTTATAAGGGACTTCAAGGATCATGCATGATGATTTAATATTGTGATGGTGAAACTATGGGTACTAAACTAAGATATTTCACATATTTCTACATGTATGGAAATCCAAGTGAAAATTATCAAACCTCCATAGGAACCACATCACACAATACCTCATATTTTAATGATTTGACTGTTTATGGTAGAAGAAACTATTGATTGAAATAAATGTATATTCCTTAGTTCAACCATTTAAAGTAACACTAAAGGTGAGGTATTATTATTAAATTATCCCTTCAAACTATCTATTTAGAGAAAAAGTCCATTGTCCATAAATAAGTTTATAAATATACATTTCACTAATGTTAGTGAATGAAATATACATTCTTCTTCCTCGTATTCTGATCTTGTAGCTTATGTTACACCAATAGTGGAATGGGATGATAATCTGTAATTTTATTATTTATGTTAGCTGGATGAAATAAATGATCATTATCATTAAATACTTTTATCAAATTATATTTATTTGCCTTGGTAAAAAAATCTCCTCTTATAATGAAATTGAAGCAATCTTTGATCCTATATATCTCACATCATTTTCAAGATTCTAGCTAAGGATATTTATCTATGGTTTTTCTTGGAGAAAACCTTAAGACTATAAAGATTGGATTTTACCTATGATATAAGGCCTCTTTTGTCTTATTCCTAATTCCATACTTGGATTTACCTCTTTCATTTAATTATGCATGTTTTCCTGAAATAGATTTCCCTTCTTGTTTATTTTTTTCCTCTATCTTTGTTGCATATTGATATGTTTCCCCTATAATTTATAGTTATTACGATTCACATATGTTTTTTGTATTTTGATGAAAACCAAATTTTTATTTGATAAATCTATGCATTTTATAATCCTTGATGTCTATTTCCATTTATAGATAATGGAGGGTTTTCATTTACTCTTAGACTTAATGATATTTCTCTTGTCATCATAATTTCCATTGCAAGTACTTATTCTGATAATCATCTCATGTATCTACTCATTTATAACAACATCATTAAATACAATCCAAGAGGGATATGTGATGGCCATAAATATATCTTATACATATTTATTATAATTTTCAAGGTGATCCTCCCACCATTGTTGGACTTGGGATTTTAATTTTAGTAAGGAAAAAATTAGTTTGTCTAATCTTAAGAAATTAGTTACAGGAAAATGTAACTCTAATTTTATGATATAGTTGGAAAGTACATCTGATTATGATTTACATTCAAGCATTAATATGCAATAAAAATACTTTATCTTAAATAAGATGACCCTTGAAAGAGACTCATTTATAGAACTACTAATGTACTTACTATTTTTTAGATAATTTTCATGAATTAGGTCATCACTTTATACCTTTTATTTTTGAAATCCTCTTCAAGAAATACCTTTAATAGGTATAGAGTTTTTTTATTCTTTCATCTTTGTGATTCCATCTGAGGTCACCTATGTCTATCAAAAATATATTCAAGTGGTTCTCTTGTCTCAAACAAGCTTCTTTGAGATTTTTTTTTTTTTAGGTATAAATAATTTTTTATTCCTCATTCTATTTATATATAAGGTAGAATGTGTCTAATGGAATGATATTAGTTTAATTTATTATCTCCAATCCAAAATTATAATAACTTGACCTCATTTGATGGTACATTAAGGATATCACTCACTCTAATACATTTGATTTGTAACAAAGTTTAAATTTAGATGAAATCATACAATCTATAAGGAATTAGTGTATAATTTATAATAAAGTAAACTCTTCTCTATTGAATTGACATGTATTTCAAAGAATAAGAAAATGATTTATTATGAAATAATGAGTGTCTAAAAATTAATTTTCCTTAAAGATTAAAAAATACTAATAGTAATTAAAAATGCATAGGAAAACTCTTAAAAAGAATAAATTGAATAAGATAATAATTTCTAATTATAACCATTTGGAGTGGTCACCTATCTAGGACCCTAACATTTTTGGGTATTTACCATTTTTTTTTTGGCTTTTTAGAAAACTCTAAACATAAAATAGGCCCTACTTAAAATAAATAAAAGTGATGATGCATTCTTGAGCTAAATGAATACTTTAAGGCCTTTAAAAATATAATATACACTATGTTAAATATTTTTGGAAAAAATGTAAATGTTTGAAAATGACCCAAAACTATCATTCAATGGGCATAACTCAAAGTTGAGATAAATTTCCTCTCTCCCTTTCCCCTTATGGATGCAACAAAACACTTAAAACATTATAAAATTAAATATTATTGCCTTAGATTATAACCATGGATATTGGGTGAATCACTCCAGCTATCATATATGATGGGTTTTCTTATTCTACCTTACATATTAAATATTTTTCAAATATTAAAAATATTGGATCAAAATAACACCTTTGAAACTAATTAGATATTATAAATCATTCAAATGGAATTATCCTTGTAATGGTGCAATAGAATAATACCTCACTTCATAGTTGAATTATAAGGCCTATTCATTGTCCTTATCAAATAATTTTAGTGTCATGACTTACCTAGTTATAATATATGAAAATACATCAATGTTAAACAATTATACCAATAATAATTACATTAAATAATCAAGTGATGAAGTTACTTAGCCCATAATTATAAACAAAACATAAGTTAAAAAAATCTCTTTAAACTCTTTACCACAATAGACAATCAAATTTGGTCATGAATACATGATAATGTTAATTTTGGCTAACTTTGACCTTACTTGACTTGAGCACTTAATTTGGCCGTATTTTACCACATCACTCTATCCTAAGTGTAGAGTAATATTAAGAGATATGTTAGTCCATGTTTTAGTAAAGAAAACATATATAAAGAAGCATATAAAGCTAAAAAATCAAACTTACTCCTTCAAAGGGTGTTATTAGGGAATTTTAAGAGCTATTTTAGAAAGGAATACCATCAAACCTTCCAAATAACATCCTTCCTTTAAAGATCAGCCAAAAAACATGTTTTTCCCTAGATTTGGTGCTCCAATTCTGTGTCAATGAAGAGTAGCATGCTCCTCTATCATATCCTAGTGCACCAATGGCTTAGGCTCACAAGATAGTCAATTTATGCAAATAGGTGAAGCTTTGTAAAGATAATTCTGCATAATAACATTACATAATTCAAGATATTTTAATTTTCATCTTGGATCACTTATTTATAGGTTTTAAATATTGTTTAGAATCAACCATGATCATCCATATTTAGACCAAGATGTGTGGCCATGGATTAATTTAATTTTGGAGGGATAAGACATAAATATGCTAATTAATATTTGGAAGAATGAGGCATTGATGAGGCGTGGGAGACCTTAATCCTAATATTTATTTCATTAATGGCATATTCATGCCATCCCATTGACGATGTCATGGGATGATGCATATTTGAGCAATGAATTTCCAATAAATAGATTTTCAATAACTTTCATAGAATTTTCACTTAGGCTCTTGATTTGGTTTATATTTCCTAAGTGGCTTTGATTATTCTTTTACAATTCTTTGGAAATTTTTTACATAATTAATATGGTAAAAAATTTCATTTTATTGACTCATCATTTGACTAAAGTATAATTAGAATAAGGTGTCAGTTGTATATAGAACAATACCCCAGTTAGGGCATTATGAATGCAAAATAACACATGCATGTAACATGTACTACTGAATTAGAACAATTTAATGGTATAGAGAATCATTTTTTGTGGTCACAATTTGACTTGACATTATTTAAGAAAAGATAATAATCACATAAAATGCATTTCCCCATTCAGTGATACATTAGCCTAAATTGGCATCTCTACGTGACAAGTTCGAATGAAAAACCATGTTTTTAGTGATTTCGGTCTAATTTGTGCATTGTCAAAGAATATTGCTTAGATTAAAAATTGTAACATAATAGTGATATAAATTGGATTCCTAAAATTTTCCCTTATTTGGAAAGGTATAGTGAGACATTTAGTTGAAACAACATCTTTCAAAGAATGAAAAGGTCATTATAATCAAAAGAAATAAAATTCATTCCCATTTTCTATTTTTTTTAATTTTGCATGTGTTATAGATAAACAAGTTAAAATACCCAAAAAAATATTTTTGAGGCCCATGATTCCTTCTCAAGGGGAAGATAGAAAATTTTTAAAATATTTGACAGGTGGGCCCTTGATTAGAAGAAATAGTAATAAAAAAAAGATGTTGAAAAACAAAACAATTAGAAGAAAGTAAGAGTAAAATAAATAAGAGGGGATAAAATAATAGCCAAAGAGAGATAAAATGGTGCAACTATAGGCCTAGAGGGTGAATAATTTGAAAAAGATACTATATTTTGACCCTTGGGTGTAAAAATAGTTCGTTTGCACCCTAGTTATAATAATTATTTATCTCTGAGATTTTTTTATGGGAGACCTAAGCAAAATGTCTAATATCCTACAACACCATCACCTTGGAGAGAATGTAAGAGAGTACTAGTGAGCACTAGGGAGTGAAGTATTAATAAGTTCCTTTTTGAGTATTTAATTTTTTCATTTATCAAATTTATTACACATACGAAGTATGTGGTTAGGCAATCCCATCATTTTCCCAATTTGGAAAACAATGAATTTTCTCATGAAAACAATAGGTTCGCCATAAGATTATTGATATCCTAACCTTTCAATGGGTTCATGGATTGAAATGGTGAGGTTTCCTAGATAATTGTGCATTCACATTTTTTGGTGGAAAATGCCTTGTTAAATGGTAGTTTCACAAATATTAGTGGGAACATCTTGCTAAATGGAAGGGTCACCAAAAGAATGGTGCGAATGCTAGAATAAGATATAATGGGGCCCATAGGAGATTAATCCACACCCAAACTATAAGAAAAGAGAGAGACAAATGCATAGAGGTTTAGTCTAGGCCTAAACATTAGAAGCATTTAGTGAATGATATGAAAGATAATTAACCTAATGCCCTATGTTTGATTTGTAGGAGTGAGTGGGAGTTATTACATCACAAGAGAAGTGCTATCGAGTGTTGCATTGATAAGGGCTGATGATGGATGAGCTCATGGACATCCTAGTAATAGTAGACCTATATTACCTAGTGTGATTGTTTGTGATCCATGTAGATAGAGCTTATTTGTCAACACTTATAGAGAGGTGGAATTCATATACCTCTACTTTTCATCTACTATCTAGGGAGGCCATGGTAACATTTATAAGATTCATATTGCATTCTATAGTTATAGATGCAAGGAAAAAATATCACTTATATGGTATTAGAATGACAAGCCGTGTTAGATGACCTGCTTGGGGTAGTGGAAGAGGATGTTGTGGATGAATGTATAGACATGGATGCACTGTAGGATTTGTCTTGGCCCCCAAAGGTTTTAGTGAGATAGTGGACAATGTCACTAGAGGTAATCATGTTGATATATCTTATCAGTGACCATATGATGTTTGCTAAGAGTGGATGGTTCTTTCCATTAGGTTTGATCAATGTCATGCAGGAGATGTTTGATTAGCTTACATGATTTACCTCAACAATTTTAATTCTTGCTCAACTATACAAGGACCTACACATGATTTCATATTAGGGAGGGAACAACATAAGCCAAAAAACACTACTTCAAGTATGGGCCTAGGAGCGCATAGCCATTGCATGGCTAGTGGGTCCTAGATACCAAAGGTGTAATGTACCCATAAAGGTTTACTATAATAATGTAGTTTTTTTAAAAAATATTTTCTCAAAACTTATTATTTCATTATATTACACCACTAAAATCTAATTAGTGATTTTAAACATACTTAATTAAGCATATGAAACTTAAATAAACATGAAAAAAATCTATTTAATAATCATTAGCAACTTATGTAAATAATCATAATTTCATAAGGAAAGTAATCATAATAAATCTAGCTATGGCTAATACAATTATAAAACCTCTACTATCAATGCATAATAATAGTCAATTACATTTCCATTAGGCATGCTACCTCAATATATAAGTACAATATTATATACAATGATCCATGGAGCTCAAGTCATAATAACTCATGTATCTTTGATTATCTCAAGTGTAATATCCAATTAAGTAATGCACTGGGGAGAAAGAGCATCATTCGATGTTTTTCCACATCAACCATAGACCATTGATCCCCCATATAATACCCCAAATATGTAATGTCCCTCCCTTCATGGATAGGTAAATAGTGACAACGTAAGAATATAGAGAGACATTCAAGTACCCTGTGTGCTGTAAGATTCCTACTCATGAAGCATATTGTAAATAAATACATTCTAACATGATATCACAAAAGCATGTAAATCATACATATAAAATGACAATGTCTATATAAACACTACTTTAACCAAAGTTTAAAAATAACATATGATCTATATGATCAACCAAAATCATACACACCACTTGATCATATTACCTTCATCTGGCATTAGTGATGCTATCTAAGCTAGTGAAGTGTGTCTCACTACATAGTTAGAATCATCAATGCTAGATTTGGTTAGCACTTATTTGTAACCAACACAGTCATCTAATTATTTCTACTAGCAAGTACAACACATGCTAATTACTATGCATACATTTAATCCATCAAACATATGAATTAACCTATTTTATATTGTTTATCTAATAAACAATATCTATGACAAGCAAGTTTATTTACCATATGTGTATAATACAAGTCATTATACGAGTCTATTTTCCTTTAGTAAATGTTAAACACAAAACTAACATTTTCATAACATAAAGCTCATACCACTCAATATAACCAACATTCACAATTTTCATAATGATTTATAAATGTTCACTTATTCATCCATATTAGAATTTACATTGTGTTCTTATAGTTATAATTCCCTATACTTCAATATTTCATGACTTCACTTATTAGTCACTACTATCACTATAATCATGTTACTTATTCTATAAATGTACACTATACATATATAAGAGGACCTATGTTTTTAATTATACATGTATTTCATATATTTATATATTCATATTATATATATCCCATAATATATATAATTTAATCTACATTTAACATTATGACTACTAAAAATTAATTTTTTTAATTCTTTTTAAAGCTTAAAAGATTAAAAATTCTAAGAAAAGCCTCAAGAAAAAATAGGGATTTCATAATTACAAAACCCCTATTATTATAATTTAACATTAAAAATAATGAATTCAAAAATGCTTTATATTATTCCTAATTTCATACTTCTACTATTTCCCAATTTTAAGTCATTTATTCATTGATCTAAGTTACCAAGTACCATGCTAAAAATAGTCAATAATTCCTTTACATAGTGAAAAATATGTTTTCAAATTATCTCAACACTCATGATTTCCATTTCCAACCATAATTTATTCAATTCCTATGTTCTTCAGTTATGGATATAATTCACTATTAAGAGTGGTTTATCTCAAAAACACCCAGTTGCTATAATCTTACTCAAGCACATACAAATCCCATAACAAATCACAAAATATATTATTTATATAAATTATATATAGTATACCTAATTTTTATAGGCCATGATTGTATGTAATCATACTCATAATATCTATGTGTAGTCTATTTGTATGCATTTTATTCATAGTATTGAAAACAAAAGACCTATGTTCATATAAATATCTTATCCCACAAACCTGTGTGACTATATTAATACAAAGTATATAGATATGTATGTATGTATGTATGTACGTATACCCAATTCAAGTTATATGCATACATAGCGGTATATATATTTTGCTTATCTATTAAAGAATACATTTCCTAAATATCCTGTAGATATATTTATATACATAGTTTTTATATAAACATACATACTATATTCGATATAAACTCCACTTTAAACATAATGTTACAGGTAATATATATTTATATGTCACATATGGGACTAGGATTCATAGGTCACATATGGTACACAAAACAAAACCCCATTTTTAAACACATTCAACATTTTCATAATATTTGTATGGAGAATATCCTCTATACCTACATGAATAACAATTTATTATTTCCAAAAAATTTTACCCAGGAAAACAGAAATCTATTTCACCTAAATTTTGACTATCACCAAGATATCTTTGTTAATAAAATAACAATATCCTATTTTCCCAAATAGAATCATGTCTAACATTTCATGACTTAGTCGACATATTTCTAAAATTGGGATAACTCACTACTCCCATATTATAACTAAGTATGTAGGTATAAAACATTTTAACAACACTCATTATTTGTTTGCATATAAGTATTCCCTCAATTTATCATTTTCCTAAACTAGGGAAGTATACCATTTATCTTTAAACCATCATTAACCCTAAGGTTTGACATTTTTTCAATTTTGAAACAAAACACTTAGGATTTAAGGATAATGGGTTAGCTCTATGTATGGCTGAGCCATCCACAGGGCTAAGCCTGTATCCATTAAAACCTACATTACATTTCCCAGACCCTAAGTTTCACAATCATACATAGAAATTACTTTTACAATTGAATGTAAAAAAAAAGTGAGCCTTCAAAATGCTCCTATTTTGAAACTCCCAGAACTCTAAATTCCTGTGCTTCATTTCTATGTTCTTTTCCCCTTTCTTTTTTGCATATTTCCTTTCATTCCACAAATCCTTATTCTTTTTCCTCACTGACCTCCTTCCATTTGAAATTTGCATGCCAATATTTGTGTTATTTTACAATCCATGTATAATATCCAAACTTTTCTTTAACTCCACTAATCTTCCTCTATATCTCCATTAAACTTACCAGAATCCCTAATTTCCCTCTTCAAAGTTTATCAAATATCATAAAACATTTAATTCATTTTATTATTTTTGCATGATCACTTTTCTATAAGTCCCTGAGTATATCCAGTACACACATATACATTAGTAATTAACATAATGATATCCATACTTCTAATTTTGATGTAGTCTCATGCATGGTAATCAAAGACTAGATTTGGATTAGACTTAACTCTTAGGTTACTATTTCTAGGATAGTTCAATCTCCTTGAATATAATAAAACAAAGGTAAATATATATTTAAAAGGATCGATAAATTTATAAATGATTCCATTACAAAATAACTATTTTTGTCAATTACTAGTATATATATAGGCTATATATATGTATTAATTTATTTTAATAGCTTAACTTATATTGATATTTTTGAATATCAATTATAGTAAGCTAAATTTTCAAAAATATTTTTTTATATTAAATATCGATTACTGATATATGCATCAAAGATTCCAAAAATATACAAAGTATCTAGTAGAAACAAGAAGTAGCTATAGGGCATCCCCCATCAACAAACACAACAATTGATGGTTCAATATAAAAATGGCTCCAAATAAGCAAACCAAAAAATAAATATGAATAGCATCAATAGAAACTGCTTTGAACAAGCAGCGCAAGAAACAAAACCAAATGTATCAATAGTAAAATTGATTTAAACACCATCCATAAAACATGGGGCACCCCAAATGTGATAGGATTCAAACATATGGGCCCAATGCCTTGATAGAATTAGTGCCTTCTCCATCACATCTTCCATTTGGGTCAATTGATTCAGGTCCCTCTAAAGAGATTTTATCAGTAATAGGTCCCAACCATTTTTACCCAAAGGACAACTTCACAAGGTAGTGGTTGACTTTACCCATAAGTACTTTCATGTTATTCTGCTTCACATAGTTAAGGACATCTTCAATGTCCACTATGCCTCTACCTTCGATCAAACTCTCTAGCTTACCAAAAAAAGTGTTAATTTTATCATCTATCTACTTCCACACCTTCTCTTACATGCCCTAGGTATACATATCTAGATTATGTCCCTAAGATGAAGTCCTTACTAATGTATTCTCATCCCCCACTTATAGAAAGAGATTCAAGTCAAATGGAGTAAAGATTTGTTTGGCTTCCTTGATAATACAAATACCATGCTCCTCATTATATAAATCCTATAACACATTCTCATTCACTACCAACCAATCGCCAAGTCCATTATAATCAAAATCAGATGAGGTAATCCATTCCTATACTAGATTATTGGCCTAGTCAAAATATGAATATTTAATATAGTCCCATTCAAACTCAAAAATCTTAAATTCTTCTAATGTTGGGTGAGACATGGCCTAATTAGGATGTAGATTCAATTTAGGGTATCCTCTTGAATCAAGCAAGTAGTCTGATGTAACTTTAAAGAGATCTATCTTGAGGAAATTCTCAAGCTGGTCTTGTGGAATTTTCAACTAGAGGAATATCTATATGGAAAATAAATAAAGGATGACTTCAATTTTGAAGTTAGTAAGCACTCTAGCCTTGCCTTGGAACACCTCCAAGTTCCTTTGTTTCCATAAAAACCATAGAATTCTAGTGGAAAAGACAAGCTAGATTTTATGAAAAAAGGTGGACTCTAAACATAAGACAAACATAGCCAAACACAATGTTTAACCAACTAGTCTCACAATCGAAGACAACATTCTATGTTTTAAGATAACAGTGCCATAACTTATCAACATAAGAACATGAAAATAAAACATGCTCAACAAATTCAACATCACTGTAAAAAGAACAAAGATGATTAGCAAGATAGTAATTGTTCAAAATAGCACCAACAATCAGTTTCTTATACATTAGTAACTAGTGAAACAAGAATTTTTGGGCTCAAGACAAGAAGCCCAAATCACATAAAAATTGAAAGTCCAAGCATGAAAAGGATCAAACATAGACCAACTATGATTGAGGGTGAGGTAGGGGGTATTGGAGAAGGAAAGTTTCTTTTAAATCATCTAAGATGTATACTTAAGATGAGGCAAGATTTTTTTCCACTTCACACTATCCCAGAACTCATCCTCATCTTCACCATGTTATTTTTCACCTTAAGAGTTATTTAGATCAAGATGAATGTTCTTCACTAAGAGCCTGGGAACTCAAATCTATCTTTGAGCTCTAACCAATCAAAGGTAGATCATCCTTAAAGCTCCTCAACCACTTAGTGTACCAATCAAAAGTAGAACATCCACTAATGAGGGCTAGTAGAGGCCTTTTGACACTTAAAATTCCACCATAACAACCTATATCCCTAACATGAAGTCCCAAAATAGTTGAAGACCTATTTATCAATAATGAAGGGTTGGTAGAATCCTAGGTAGACTAAATAGATGCAAATATAGGTGAGCCAATAACTTTGATTGTGAAGGGCCCTATGAACATATCAAAAATGTTTAAACCTATCCAGTTTGGATTTCCTTTGGGAAAGCATCTCAAAATACTATTCCTAACCATGACTTTATAGGGCTTATTACCAATGGAGGCTCTGATAATCCACTTAATCACCAAAGTTATTCCCTATATTTGAAGGTCCTTTAGCCCCATTACACCAATATTTTTAGGTTTTGAACAAAAAGCACATGAATTTTTTTTCCCTCATTTCCCATCTAACCATAGAAAATATCTTATATTTCTATGCAACATGTTAATTTTTGTTCTACCAAAGAGCTAGTAGCAGGCATAGTAAATATTATATGATGAGAGGACTTTTTGGCAAACTTGAATATTTCTTGATAAAGACAACAAATGAACTTGCCATTTTACAACTTTCTTATTAATTTTATTGAAAGTCGATTCCCACATGATTTTGAAGGAGGGTGATAAGACAAATGGAATACCTAGGTATCTAACCATTTGATTTAGTCTTTTTTAATTCCAACTAAATGATGCCATCTAGTCAGGTGGCCATTCATGCCACCCCAGAATGTGGGATTAATGGATTGCAACTTTAGATCCAAAGGTAGAGAAATAAATATCTATCATTTTCACAACATAAGCCAAAAGTTGTTTTGCTCTAATGTGACAAAAATGATCTATCATCAGTAAATAAGACATCAATTAGGGACTCATTATTTGGAAGTGAGATACCTTTGACTAGAGGCCTAATGTCAGAGAACCTAAGAAGATAGTGAAATGCATCCACCACAAAAATAAAGAGTGATGGGGTGAGTGTACATCCTTACCTAATTTATCATTGAAGCACAAGAGAATCTTTCAACTTACCATTGAATTTAATTATGACCAAAGTATCTTTGAAGAGAGAACATTTACCATTCTACATAATCTATCCTAAAACCCAAAGGCACACAACATTCTCTCAATGAAAGGTTACTCAATTCTATCATAGGATTTTTCAAAGTCAAGTAAGATCATTCCTACATCCTATTTCAAATATCTTTCCTAATACATTCCTTCTCAACTAGTGATTAGATTATCCAAAATGTATCTCCCTTCAACAAAGCTAGTTTGAGTCTCTAAGATAATAGAAGCTAGAAGCGAAGACAATATACTCATAAGAACCTTTTCCATAATATTATAAGAGATGTTAAAGAGGTTAATTGGTCTCCAATTTTTAATTTATGACATATTACCATCCTTTAAGACAAAATTAATCACCCCTCTATTAATATTTGGCCCAAGTGTGCTAGTATCAATGGCCTCATTGAATACCTCCAAACTATCCTTGACAATCCATTCCTTATGAACTTTCTAGAAATTATCAAGGAATCCATCTATCCTAGGTTCCTTATCTTATTTTAATGAGTCAATAGTGTTTCTAACTTCATCAAGTGAGATGCCAGCCTCCAAAAAAGACACTTGAGTCTATGACACCTTATTAGGAATGTATGCTTCACATAGGGAACTATTCTATTCAATACATTCACTAGACCCATCAGATTAGAAAAAGTTAGAGTAGAACTCAAAAAAAAACTCCTTTTATGATCAGAACATTCTAAATTTTTTGTCCATTTACTTTGATACCTCTAATCTTTCTTTTTGTATGCTTAACTTTCAAAAATCTAAAAAAGAATTTATATCTTCTATCTTTGAGATTTAGCCAAATTAGTATAAAATGGACTTACACTCCTATATAAATGTAATACTATGACTAGCGAGCTTAATGCTTTAAGAGGTTATGCTCTTCAAAAAGAGCACCATTGGCTAGGTCAAGTTATAGTGAGACTTCAGTTTAGAAGAGTTTCTCTTGAGTGTCTCATGTAATATTTCTATGTTTTTTTGTTTCGATCTATCCAAAGGTCATTTCAAACTTTTTGGTAATTTTCATACTGGAATTATTAAGGTCAAATTTTAAACTAGAGATACACACAAAATTACCAATATTGTAATAAGCTTGAAATCCCTCCAAACATCCCCTATTAGCTACATGTGATACATTGAATTTATAAATCCCATTGAACTTTGAAGCATCTTCCTTCTCCTCACTAACCAATGAAAATGTCATTTCAATGGGGGTGGTTGTTAGACATAGTAAAGGGTTACACTATCATCACATTACCATCTTTGACTATATTTGCAACAAGTGTTATGTATTCAAATAAAATATGTTAATTATTGAGTACCACCTTCTCTTACTATTCTAATTATTCCACTAGGTTTACCAAATTAATTTACCATGGATTTTATCCTTCAAGAGAGGATATCCAATTCTATGCATTATTTTGAACTTAGACTAGAAAAAATCTCATTTCCTTTCCATGCCAAGTGATCACCCCCTATTTTATCCTCTTTATCTTCCAACATATTGAAATCTCGTCCAAAAATCCAAGGGATAGTTTTAATATTTATGGTTATCCAATTCCAAAGGTTAGGTTGATCCCTATAGTCATTGGGGGTGTATATGTTACAAATTCCAAATGTCTAGTTTTAGCATTTTATCAGTACCTAGACTACTTTATTTTAGGGAGATAGACCATGATCAATAATGTAATCCTTACACCCAATGTTAACCAAAATAGAGGCCCCCTTTTTCCTCTTTGATAATTAGTGTATAACTAAGGAAAATTAGGCTAGATAAATTTTAGAACCAAGGATAGTTATGTACAAATATCTTTCACTTCTTATAGGAAGAGAAAATTTAGATTATCTCTTTATAGTCTGAACTATCTTACAACTAGTTTTCTATTTGAGGATTCAAACCCTCTCACATTCCAATTGAAAATACTCATATATAACCAAGGGGATAATTATAGGTCAATTAGATTGACCATGGGTCTTATCCCCACCATTATACAACTTGGTAAAATAGTCCAAAACTTTATTTTCTTTGCCCTTTTTTTTAGAGTGGGGTCCTAAACATTATGGAGTGTCTCTTTAGACAATTGTTTTTCTCCTTGGGCACAGTCTATTTAAGTAGAGTAGGGATCAATTTTTTTGTAATCCTTTTACATCCACCTTTGGACATCTAATTAACCACCCCTATAAATTTATTTTTATCCAAAGGATCTCCATTTGATAAATCCATCTCATTGACAAGGAGATCAGAATCTTATTTATCTAGGGAGATAGCCATCAGGGTGGCTTCATAAGAAGGTCTATTGGGCTTGCACAAAGGTGAGACATTAGAAGATAATTTGTGTAGAATAGGGGCCTCAACAAGGATAGCCACATATTATTCATAGCTATTTATAAATGTTTACTTATTCATCCATCTTAGAATTTAGGATACATTCGTATAGTTATAGTTCCCTATCCTTCAAGATTTCATGACTTAACGTATTAGTCACTACTATAACCATTAACATGATAACTATTCTATAAATATATGATGTATGCATATAGGAGGACCTATGTTCTCTTATATGAGTAATTCATATATTTATATGATCATATTATATATATCCTATAACATATATAATTTAATCTACATCTAACATTCTGACTACTAACAAAACTTTTCTGTTATTCTTTTTTAAATAATAAAAGATAAAAATTTCTAAGAAAAATCTTGAGGATAAATAGGTATTTCATAATTACAAAACCCTTATTATTATATTTTAACATTATAAATAATGAATTAAAAAATTATCTATTTTATTCCTAATTTCATACTTCTACTATTTCCCAATTTTAAGTCATTTATTCATTAATCTAAGTTATGAAGTACCATGGTCAATATAGTCAATAATTACTTTAAATAGTGAAAAATATGTTTTTAAATTATCTAAATTATCATGACTTCCATTTCTAGCCATAATTTATTCATTTCTTATGTTCTTAAGTTATGAATATAATTAATTGTTAAGACTAGTCTATTTAAAAAACACACTATTACTATAATCTTAATCAAACACATACAAGTCCGCTAAAAAATAAAAAAATCTATTATTTATATAAATTATATACAATATACCTAATTTGCATAGGCTGAAATTGTATGTCTTCATACTCATAATATCTATGTGTAGTCTATTTGTATGCACTCCATTCATAGCATTCAAAATAAAAGACTTATGTTCATACAAATATGTTATCCCACAATCATGTGTGACTATATTAATACACATTATGTGTGTGTGTGTGTGTGTGTGTGTGTGTGTGTGTGTGTGTGTGTGTGTGTGTGTGTGTGTGTGTGTGTATGTGTGTGTTTCTTCCTAGTTCAAGTTATATGCATACATACATACATACATACATACATAAATACATACATACATACATACATACATACATACATACATATATATATATATATATATATATATATATTGCTTATCTATTAAAGAATACATTTCCTATATATCCTAAAGATATATTTATATACATAGTTTATATGTAAATATCCATAATATATTTTGTATAAAATCCAATTTAAACCAAATGTTACAATCACTATCTATTTATATGTCACATATGTTACTCAGATTCATAGGTCACAGATGGTACACATAACAAAGCCCCATTTTGAAACCCATTCAACATTTTCATAATTTTGATATGGATTATACCCCTATACCTATATGAATAATAATGTATTATTTCCTAAATTTTTTACCCATGCAAACAAAACTCTATTTCACCTAAATTTTTACTATCACCAAGATATCTTTGTTAACAAAACAATAGTATCCTATTTTCCCAAATAGAATCATGTCTAACTTTTCATGACTCAGTCGACATCTTTATAAAATAGGGATAACTTTCTACTCCCATATTATAACTAAGTATGTAGGTATAAAGCATTTTAATAACACTCATTCTTTGTTTACATACAACTATTCCCTTAGTTTATCATTTTCCTAAACTAGGGAAGTATGACATTTATCTTTAAAATGTCATTAACCCTACGGTTTAACATTTTTTTAATTTGAAAAAAACACTTAAGATTTAAGGATAATGGGTTATCTCTATGTATGGCTAAGCCATCCACAGGGCTAATAATGTAGCCATTAAGGACTACATTCCATTTCCTAGACCCTAAGTTTCATAATCATATATAGAAATCACTTTTACAATTGAATGTAAAGACAAAACCATATTTATAAATGCTCCTATTCTGAAAATCCAAGAACTCTAAATCCTTTTGCTTCACTACTCTATTCTTTTCCCCTTTCTTTTCCATGTATTTACTTTCTTTACACAACTCATTATTATTTTTCCTCACTGACCTCCTTCCATTTGAACTTTTCATGCCACTATTCATGTTATTTTGTAGTCCATGTATTATATCCAAATTTTCCTTTAACTCCATGAATTTGCATCTATATCTCCATTAAACTTATCAAAAGCCCTAATTTATTTCTTTTCAAACTTTCTCAAATATCATAAAACATTTAATTCATTTTACTATTTTTTCATGATCACTTCTCTATAAGTCCCTAAGTATATCCACTACACAAGTATACGCTAATCATTGACATAATGATATCCATACTTCTAATTTTAACATAGTCTCATGCATGATAATCAACGACTAGGTTTATACTAGACTTAGCTTCTAGATTAGTATTTTTAGGATAGTTCAATCTCCTTGAATATAATAAAATAAAGGTAATTATCTCTTTAAAAAGATAGATAAATCTATAATTGATTCTATTACAAAATAGCTATTTTTATCAATTACTAGTATATATAGGCTATATATATGTCTTAATTTATTTTAATAGCTTAACTTATATTGATATTCTCAAATATCAATAATAGTAAGCTAAATATTTAACAACATTTTTAAAGACATTACATATATATATATATATATATATATATATATATATATATATATATATATATATATATATATATATATATAATACTAATTAGATGTCTATTATTTTATTTACTCTCAAAAATTATAGGCAACATAAGTAAAGTAACATCATGTAATCTTATTGCAACATCAGGTAATGAATCTACATATAAATGCAATCACTTACAAGATTTATTCCATAACTACGCACTAACATTTAAAACATGCAAAATCTAATATCTAAAAATCCAAACATAGAATACATATAACATTTTTAATCTACTATGGTATGTGTAGGGGTCTTCACAATTCCTCCATTGTCCTTCACTATCTCCATCTATACCACCCTCTTTGATGATGCTTCCCCTCTATCATGCTCTCAGGGATAAATTATCCTACATATATCTCATGAAAATAGTGTAGTTAATCAAGTACATCATGATATAAATCATAAAACAATGATATAACAATAAATTAAGATAATCATTATGTATAGAATTCATAATTAGCCATCACATAATAATGAACTCATGAAATCTAAGTAACATACATCTGTCCCATAAAAATATATGACTTATGATTTAGTTAAAAAGTAATAATCAATTTAATCAACCTTATTAATCCATAGATAATTAGGTGAATTAGTTTAGTGAGAGAACTAGGAATAACATCCTTCCCCCCTAAAATTTGTCATCATCCTGATGACACTTATTACAATAATAGTTTTGAATAAAAAATAGAGTTTAACAAAATAAAAACATAGTATCTAGCATCAAATCATGAAAAAAATGTGAAAATAATTTGTACAAATATTCATAGTCCTACCAAGTAGCACTATATTTAGTGTATTAGTCCCAAAAGACCTTACACTGTGACACTTCTCAATTACGCAAAGAAATTTTATGAGTGTCAATTACTCTGATTGGTTCTTCTATGACCACCCTGAGATTCAAAACATATAAAACATTATAATCCAACACATGTGTGTATTAGATATATACTTATTAAAATAAGATACATGGAAAAAATTATGCAATAGAGATAGGGATGGTGGTAAGCAAACCTATATGTTTTTATTCAAATTTTGCTTTCAGATTCAGAGGAGAGAAAATGAGAAACTTAAGAAAGAATGGTCAAGGCTTGTATGTACCTGGATATAGTCTACGCACCATAATCCAGACGCTGTGAGTACTCCTCTTTAGCTATGGAGGAATGACACCTGCAAAGAAAAGAAACTTGGACAAAAGAAGGCTTTAGATGGATAGATGGTGGGTTGCCAAGCGAAAGCTTGATCCCAGAAGTATGAAGACTTCCTTAAGGGATATAAACCCACTAATCAATAAAAAGAAGTGTCTGATAAACAAAAAAATGATAAAGAATTGAGATGATAAAAGATGGAATGAAAAAGGGAAGCAAAGGCTTACTTGAAAGAAGCTGTCGAACTGATCACAGTCATGGGCGTCGGTGGTCCTACTGGCATCGGTTGGTCAAGATGCCAATGTCGATTAATCTGCCGACATCGGTTGGGGTAGTGACCAGCGTCGGTATAGGCAAAGGTCTTTAGATGAGGTCTAGTTAGGTTCGTGGTCCGTGGACAGGGTCTGGTCAGGGTCTGGGTTTATTTGAGTGGTCTTGAGACAAAGTTTTGGGCTTGGTTGAATGGTCTAGGGTCTAGGTCTGAGAGTCTCATTGAATGGACAGAGTGTATGGTCTGACAGAGGATAAAGGCAATAGGGAGATGGAGAAGTAAATATTTAGGTCTGGCTTGGTTAACAGTCTGGTTTGGGGAGAGGGAATACTAAATCTAATTCATAATACTTAGAAGTAAATGACTAGAAAATACAAAGAAAACACAGACAATATACTTACCTGTGCCTTGTTGAAGGTGTGCTACTGATGATTCTCGTACCTGATATTGATGTAACTTGTGTGAGAACCTGTTGCTGATAGAGAACCCTGAAGCTATTGCTGCACCTAAGGGAGAGAGTGAGAGGCTTGACTGAGAGATTTCACAGATTGACGGATGGTCAAAGACTGAAGATTGAAGGATTCATGATTTGCTTCCGAGATTAGCCGATTTCTAATTGGGATCATCAAAGAGTCAGAAAAGTTGGTTAAGTATAACCGATGTCGGTGATTCCACCAGCGTCGAACGACATTTAACCGACGTCGGTGGGGTTAGAACGGGAAAAAAGAGCCACTAAGCCCGTTTTTCATCTACCAAGTGCACTATCCATTGGAGAATGTCAAAGGTTGGGCTAAATATGCACGAGAGTTTGTTAGGCGATTAGGGAGAAGTAAGAATAGGTCTTGGGTGAGTCATAGGATGGGAATTAGTCCAAGGCGAGGTGTCCTAGGTGAGGTGTCATGGGTGATGTGTCCAAGGAGGGGGGGTTAATTCAAAATAAGTTTATTATTTTAAATTAGTAATTTTTAGGAATGGGTTAGGAATGGACCAAGGGGGGAATGAATAAGGGTTAGACACTATTTAGGTGTCTACATTTGCCCCTTTTTGTCTTGTTGGTTGCTCTAAATGAACTGCAAGACAAAAATAGGAGTCAATTTCCCCAGGAATGGGATAAGGTTGATTTCGTCTTGTTGGTTGTTCAAGTGAACTGCAAGACAAAAATAGGCGAGGGTTGGTTACCCCAATTATGGATGAGGTATCCCCCCTCAAAGCAGTAGACGAGAGAAGGGAACTTGGAATCAGGTGCTGATTTGACAGAGAGTTGATGAAAAAGGGTGAAGATAGAGTGAGAACATTGCAAAAGTTGTGATTTCATGTACACCACTTCACGAGGATGGTCAGGTCAAATTGTCGTAGGTCGAGGGTCAAGGAGTGCCAAAAGTGAAATAACTGGGCCCCAGCATTTAGACATCTGCTGATTGGGTTATTCAATCTAAGCTAAAGCTCTAATGGTCATCGTGTTCCAGGTATCCCAGGCTTAGGAAGTACTCCTAAAAACACACAAAAGTCACAAGTAGTGTGGATCAACTGGCTTACGATCCTATGCTTGTGAAGGTCAAAAGTGTGCACACAATTTTGCTAACCAATCATGAGGTAGTAAACATGCAAAAACAACCAAGGCAAAATTGCTTTTGGAAGTAGTCATGATGAGAGGAGATGGTCATGATCTCTAATGTCTGGTGGTCGAGGGATGGAGACAAAAGTGATCCAGGTGTGCCCCAGAAGGCCAAAATGACGTCTACTATGAGAGCTGGCTGTGTTGGGCATGATTTTGGTCATTGTGAAGAGGGATGAAGTTCTAAGGTTGCTGACATCAGTTATAGAACTGATGTCAGTGGGCAAAACAGGCTGACATCAGTAGAAATCGGATGACATTGGTGGCTTAGGGCACGATTCAACCGACGTCGATGGTCTGCTAAATCTGACAAAATTAGATTGGCAGCCCACCAAAAGTCATTTGTGACATTTGACCAAGTGAAAAAGTGAGCTCTAGAGTTTAGTGAGTGAAAGTGACTCCAAGTTGATCAGTGCAGTAGCGTGAGGTGGTAGATAGGCATTTGTGGAGAGAAGGAGCGAGTTGGAGAGTGATTGGAGGCTACAGAGGCATTTGTGGGCCAATAGGAGTGTGCAGAGTCATTGGCATGGAAGAGATGGTAGAGGGGAGTAGAGGACCCGCGGGAGGTCCACCACTAGTGGCACCCATTGTGCCACCATGCCAACGATGCCGTGATGAGGTAGGAGGGTCTCTGAACCCTATTTGATTTATTTTTGTCTTGAATTTAGGTTTTGAAAATTTTATTGTTTTTAGGCAAAAATTGAGGGGGAGGGTAGCTAAGAAGGTGGGGGGGTAGTCTAGGATAGCTTAGGGATGATTTAGGAGGGTTTTGGGGGGTGTGGGGGGGTTTAGAGGGGAAGCCCTAATTTTTAGGGCTCGCCACATTTGGCCCTAGGGCCGAACCAGTCGTCGACGTTGGTGATTCTGCCAGCATCGGTCGACTAGTGACCAGTGTCAGTCACTAATCTACTGACATTGGTCACTAAGTGACTGATGTCAGTTAGGTGAGTGCCGTTGCTGGCACACTAACCGATGTCGATGGCTACCTGGTCAGAAAGAGTGGTGAAAAATGGTCAAGTCGAAAGGTCGAAGCTATGCTAAGGGCTTCTCAGGTGTCGTGTTAGGCATAGATGGTCATAATGGTTGGTAAAATAGGAAGAGTAGGAATAGTTTTAACATGAGATTGACTCTGGATGGATGTAGCTGAGGTAGACTCTGATGCTGTGGGACGCCTCTCGACCTTGCTGACATAGATGCGCGGAGGCGTGATGGTCAAGGAGTGGGCGCAGATGAGCGCAGTGGGGCTAGGTGGTCTGAGACGCTACTACAGAGTGGTGAGGGATGTGAGCCTTATGGTGGCATTGATTAAGCCGTGGGACCATGCCACCAACACCTTCCACCTACCTACAGGTGAGATGATGGTCACGGTTGAGGATGTGTACCAAATTTTATGGTTGCTGATACACAGAGCTGACATCTATGCATGCTTGAGAGAGGTGCATGATATACACATGGTCACACTGTTTGGGGAGCACATCATGGAGACGAGCCACCATTCAGCTAGTTTTGCCTATGAGCCTTTATATGCGGTGGATGAGGGCGCACATCCACTGGCGGTTCTGATGATGATTGGCATCATAGTCTATGTGTTGCCAGATGCGGAGGGAGGCAGGTTCCCAGTGGCCATGACTGGGGTTTTAATGGACATGCTGGAGCAGCAGACAGTGTTCACTTGGGTGCCTATCTTTTTGGCCTAGGTATACATAGAGCTATGGGGCATCAGTTAGCGGTGATGGTACAGTCTTTATGTAGGCCACCTTCTGCACTGCTGGGCATACGAGCATATTGTGGTTACCTGACCTCTCGGCCTCCCAGTGGTGATCTAGGCCAATTTCAGGGTCAAATTTAGGTGATGGCACAAGATGATGGTGCAAAAGTGGGTGGACGGAGTGGTCAGGTATATTGATCACTACCAAGGGGTACTGGAGGCCCTGATTCCAACAGATATCGTCTGGAGACCATACTTGGTCTATCCAAGGTTCAGAGACCAGGGCGAGCAGATGGTTGGAACTCAGAGCATGCAATGGGTCAGAGGTAAGTGAGCGGGTGAGCTCGAGAGGATCCCAGTAGAGAGAGTGTGGCACCAGTATGGGCTACTATAGGATGTACCTCCCGTGTTCCCATAGTATAGGTGAGATGACATAGAGGTGATGCTCCCACTACCAGAGGAGACAGAGGAGCCATATTTTGAGGAGTTGCTGGTAGGACCTGGGATAGCTGACCCAGGGTGTATAGAGGCCTACACAGCATGGTGGGTAGGGCAGTACAGAGGCATACAGGTGGGTCCCCAGCCAGATCTGTAGGCTATCACGAGGGAGCGGGATACAGCCTGTGAGGAGAGGGACAGTGCACGGTAGGAGAGAGACACGGCTCAGGCCCAGGTCACAGTTTTGTAGGAACAGCTGGCAGGGGTTACAAGGTAGCTAGCAGAGATGATAGGTTAGGTGGTAGTGTTGACAGGGTAGGTCACTCTGTTACAGGGACAACTGGCTGCAGCCCAGTCACAGGCAGTGGTAGGTCAGAGCTTTGGAGGGCAGGGCCCATTGCAATAGCCGTCTCAGCAGCTGATATTTTCATAGGGGGTAGGACCGTCAATATCAGTGCACCTAGGTCAGCCACAGCCATAGGGGTCAGGACAGGGCACAATAATAGGGCAGATGGGTCCACCGCAGACTGTATCTCTAGTTAGATACAGTGATGCGTTGGATGAGATCGCTTATTATGAGAGGGTCATCAGGGGGTTCCCTCAGATACAGTGATACTCAGAGATGTGGGCAGAGCAGAGCTGACAGAGATCTATGTCATGAGTGACAGCTTTTGGGTCTCGCAGATGACATAGATCAGAGGGGGGAGAGGATACATCATCTTCTCGGCCACCGCCACCACCACCACAGCCACAGCCTTGAGGGAAGCCCTTGAGATTTATTTTTGATGTATATACCGGCCTGCGAGCCGTTGATGCGAGATGTATGAGAGAGAGACAGAGGCACAGATTGTGTGATTGTATAAAAGATATTTTGATATATATGTGATGATGGTTTTGTATCATTGATGTGTTATGGATGTTGTTTAATGTTTAATGTATTCAGAATTTTTGATAATGATGATGATGCATGTTTTGATATTATGTTTATGATTATAATGTTATGATGATTAAATGTGATGATAATAATATTATGGTCAATGATTATAATGATGATGATAAATATAATGATGCATTATGATAATGCTATCATGACTTTTAGATTAGATGATGATGCGTAAGGATTATGTGATAGTGATATTTATGTTATGACTTGCGGATTATATGATGTGAATGCTTAATTGTGTGATGATGATAATGTGGTTGTGATTAATGATTATGATATAAATGGTGAAAATGATTATGCTAAAGATTTGAAAATATGTGATTGGTTGTGATGTGATTGGCAGGTGACGAGAGAAGGAGATGGAAGAAAGTGATGAAGAGAATGGCTGAGCTAACCCCAGAAGACCCCATGTCAACTGAGTGCTGCTTACATAGCCCTTGTTGTTAGGGCCTTAGGCCAATGTAGTTCTCCCAAGAAGGGAGGAAAAAGATCGAAGTGGTTGATTTTGGTCATGATAAGGATATAGCATTTCCCATATATCTGAGGGTACATGCTTGAAATGACAAGGAGGAGATGATGCTACAGCGTTTTCCAAATGGTGTAAGCTGTAACATTGGTCAGGGTTTTTCATCCCTAGCAACTATCCATATTTTTGATGGATGTTTGCTAAAAATGAATTGCAGGTCGATTTATGTTTTAGCAAGTAATGGTTTATGCTTGACATAAATTGGGTGGTTGATAGTTTCCATGTGCATTGATGTCTATGGAAACTAGAATGATTAGGCTATGTGAGTGGTTTGAAAAGAGTCGGATTGAGTTGTTTTGACAAATGATGTGATTTAATGTGACCAAAATGTAGGTAGAAAGTAAAAGGCATAAGTGCCCTTTTATTGACAAGGACCAAAAAGGCAACATAGACAAGGGTTGTTAGAACCAAGAGCCCCATTTATGTGTTGCATCGTTGACCATGAGTTATGTTAGAATGGTAATCGAATCACTTTTGACATTAAAGTGAGCTCGAAGTCCCTTGAGTAGGTGATATGATAGGAGGAAAAGGGTAACCTGTTTTAAAGTATGGATAACTTTTCCCCTTTTTATAGGAGACCTTGAGACAACTATAAGTCAAGTCCATGACCCAGTTTTTTTTTTTTTTTTTTTTTGAGCGGACTGATCAATGTGGGAAGTCCACATAAAAGATGTCATTTGTTTGGTGGTCATTTGTGAAGCTGATCGATGCAGGAAGCTTCTAAGAAAGTGCTGTTTGTAGCAAGATTTAGTCATAGCCATCCTTTGAGGGAGTGGTCTATACTTTGCTTTAAAGATTTAGGGGCTTTTGAATAGCTGTCCTTCGAGGGAGTAGTCTATTAGCTATAGCAATGATAGTGCAGCTATCCTTTGAGGGAGTAGTCTGCTTTTTGATTTGGTTTTGTGACCTTGAATATTTTGACATCTTGATTTAGTTTTAATAGAATATTGAGTCATGGACAAGACTTATAGAAGGTCAAGGGCTCCCTTTTATTAGGACGAAGCATCTTATTTCATAAAAGGGTTGTAGAGGATTTTGTTAAGGGAAAAAGGGTAGAATGGATTGAGGATTAAAAGGACAAGGATTGCTCAAGGGACGAGCTCAAGTTAAAATGTCAAGTGGATGAGTACTCAACTAACAGTAGAATGGTCGCAGATGTAAAGCATTAAGGGGCTCAATTTTTGGTCGGCCTTCAAGAGAAGACAGATGATAAGTCCCTGATCCATACTTGTGCGTGATGATATAAGGTCCAAGCCAATTAGGAGCAAATTTGCCTCGTTTACTCCGTTCCATATTGGTCACATGTTGGTTCTCTTTGAGGATGAGGTCTCCGATATTGAAATCTCGTTCTTTCAGAGTTTTATTATAGGCGCGCTTGATGTGATTTTGATAGGCATGGAGATGATTGAGGGCAGCAAGACAATGTTCGTCGAGTAACTCAAGTTGAGCTAATCGATCTTGATGAAAGTCATCATTAGAAAGAATGTCATGGAGTGAAATGTGAAGAGACAGGATTTGTACTTTGAGAGGTAAGACAACCTCTGTTTCGTACACTAGAGAGAAAGGAGTAGCACCCGTAGAGGTTCAGATGCTAGTGCGGTAGGCCCAAAAAATGAAGGGAATATGAATGTGCCAATCCCTTCCAGTGTCATTAACCACCTTCATGAGAATTTTAGTTAAGATTTTGTTAGAAGCCTCAGCCTACCCATTTGCTTGTGGGTAGTAAGGCGAAGAAAAGCTGAGTTTGATGCCAAATGAGTCACAGAGTTTTTGGACAGTCTTGTTTTTAAAGGACTTGCCATTGTCGGTGATGATTTTATGAGGTACACCAAAATGATAGATGATGTGGGTGTTGATGAAGTCGACAATCTTGTCAGCTTTTGTGGAGATGAGAGGGATAGCTTCCACCCATTTAGTGAAATACTCGGTGGCAGTGATGATGGATTGATGATGAAGAGATGAATGAGGATTAATCTCGCTGATGAGATCTAAGCCCCATTGTAAAAATGGCCAAAAATCCTGAGCGACTTGTAAGGCATGACTGGGAAGATGAAGCAAGTTAGCATGCTATTGAAACTTGATGCAATGCTGAACATAATCGCTACAGTCTTGATGAAGAGTGGGCCAATAATAACCCAGGCAAAGGATGCGCTTGGCAACCGAGTTACCATTGAAGTGTCCACCACAAATCCCATCATGGGCTTGTTTAACAGCATGAGAAGCTTCAGTGGAGTTTAAACAGTGAAGAAGAAGGCCTTCAAAACCTCTTTTATAGAGAAGGCCCCCTAGCATGGTATAGCGAGCGGTGCGCTTGATGAAATCCCATTGCGCATTGCTAGAGAGGTTGGGAGGAATGAGAGAATGAGCCAAGTAGTCCTCAAGTTCTTTATACCATACATCTTGTGAACTAGAGTCTATGGTGTGGATGAGATTGATGTTAGTGGAAATGTATGAAGGCAATGGCACATGATGTACCATGACATAAATTCTTGATGAGGATGATGATGAAGAAGGAATATGCAAGGCAAGGGAAGCCATGGTGTCAACAAACTTATTTGTCAATCGAGGAATAGTCTGCAATAAGTGATGGTCTAAAGATGCTAGAAGAGTGTCAACACAGTGCTTGTATCTTTGTAAAATTTCATTTTTACAAAGATATGAACCATTGATTTGATTGACGACAAGTTGTGGGTCACTAAAGATGTTGATGGTCTTGATGTTTAAAGAAAGGGCAGTTTGAAGTCCCAGAATTAAGGCTTCATATTCGGCCATATTATTGGTACATTCAAAGTCGAGTTTGAAAGACAGGGGCATGGGTTCACCTTCATGTGGAATGAGGATGACCCCTGCACCCCCATTGAGTTGACATTTAGAGCCATTGAAGAACATCGTCATTTGGTAGAATGTGTCATCAGTTGAGAGAGTGGCGATAGATTCATCAGGAAACTCGCACTGAGAAGGTTGATTGTCGAGAAGAGGGGCATCCACTAATTGGTCAGTGATTATTTGCCCTTTTATAGATTTTTGCTGGACAAATTCTAAGTCAAATTCAACAAGAAGCATGAGCCAACGAGCCATATGCTGGTTTTGATATGGTTTAGAATGCATGTATTTGAGGGGATCAGTGTGAGTGACGACAAAGGTTTTGTGATTGAGAAGATAGTGACAGAGCTTGGTAGTGGCAAAGACTAATGCCAAACAGAGTTTCTTGGTATGAGTATATCGAGTTTCATATTTGACAAGTGTTCAGCTTATGTAATAAACTACTTGCTCACGGTGTTGCTTGTCTCGATGTGCGATCATGGCACCTAACGAATGATTGGTTGCTGAGATGTAGAGGTAGAAAGGTTGGTCATCTTTTGGTGGAATAATGACTGGTAGAGAGACCAAATACAATTTGAGGGTGTCAAAAGCCCCTTAGAAATATTTATCCCATTTAAAGGAGACGTCCTTCTTGAGGAGGTGATGAAAGGGTTGGCAATGGTCAGAAAGCTGCGAAATGAAGCAGCGGATGGATTGGAGCTTTCCTTGTAGACTGCGAAGTTGCTTGAGATTATTTGGAGGTGGCATTTCGAGAATAGCACAAATTTTGGTAGGATCTATCTCGATGCCACGAAAAGAAACAATGAATCCCAGGAGCTTTCCTGAGAGGACACTAAAGACACATTTCTTGGGGTTAAGACGAACTTGGTACTAAAGAAGGTGAGAGAAGATGATTTTGAGGATAGTCAAATGGTGGTGATGAAGCTTAGACTTGCCAAGTAGGTCATCTACATAGTCCTCCATGATTTTATGGAGGAGATCGTGAAAGATGTAAGTCATGGCACGTTGATATGTGGTGCCTACATTTTTTAGACCAAAAGGCATGACCTGATAGCAAAAAGTTCCCCATGGTGTAATGAAGGTGGTTTTGTGCTGATCTTTCGGTGCAATCAGGATTTGGTTGTATCCTGAAAATCGGTCCATGAGTGATAACATCTCATGGCCAGCCATAAGATCAACAAGTTGGTCAATGTTTGGAAGAGGAAAGTCATCCTTGGGACAAGCTAGGTTAAGGTCACGATAGTCCGTGCAGATCTGGATCCCCCCAGTCGCCTTGGTGACAGGAATGATGTTAGAGACCCACTATGGATAATTGATGGGTTGGATGAAGGAGACAGAAAGAAGGCGCTAAAGCTCTTCTTTGACAAGAAGTGCAACATGAGGATGCATTTTGTGAAGCTTTTACCTAACAGGCTTAGCCTCTGGGTTTGTGACAATGTTATGAGTGGCAATGTTAGGGTCGATGCCAGGCATGTCAGTGTAGGTCTAGGTAAAGGCTTTGTGATTATCTGAGAGAAATGTGGTATAGTCGATCTGCTCTTGGGTGTCTAAAGATTGACAAATTTTTAAGACTTGAGGAACATCAGAGGATGAAAGGTTAATGTCAATGGTTAATTCATTTAACATAACCTGTGTCTCAGAAGGGAGGGAGAATTGAATGAAAGAATCATCAGCACCCATATAGGTAAGAATAGCGTCATCGTCTATGCAGTGGACTATGTTGATGGTTGCCGATTCATCGTCTATCATGCTAGGATAAATGAGAGGGAGAGACTTGGGAACCCCGTTGAGATGATAGGTTAGGGGTTCCAAGCAGATGGTGTTTATGCAAAAAAAAAAACTAGGAGGGATGGAAACCACCGACTCCGTAGGTGAGGATGGAAGAATAGGCAAGTCTAGAAGAAATTGGTCGATGGTTGGTTTGGGGCAAAGGTTTGTGGAAGCCTCAGTGGGTTCTTGGAAACCCAGTCCATACCATTTCTTTGCATTATCATCATTGGGTGGTTCGATAGGCCAATGGGAGCCTTGTTCATAGCGCCCAAAGCCAAAACCCTTCCAGGCACACCTATAAAGGTAGGTATCTACAAAGGTGGGGTTGCCAAGAAAGGAGAAATCAGATGTGAATATTTGAGGTGAAGAGGAGGGATTTGATTCAGTAGGAGCTTGATCCAGTCCCCCATAGACGAGATTGGTTCGAAGGCTAGGAGGGCCATAAAGAATGACCATTCTGATCTGACAGTCATAGCTTGGGTTTTGATGAAGCTGTCCATACTCTTGAGGAGTCTGGAACATGTCTAGGGTAAGTAGGCGATATTCCCCCAATGAAAGTCTTTAGAAGATATCATCCATGGGGTCTTTGGTTGTTACTTGAGAAGATGATGTGGTGGCAACCGCTGTTTGTGTACTAGTTGATGCTTCTGTGGATGGAGACGATGTTTGGGTTGATGCCTTGAGCGGGATAAGAACGTCGTTGGGGCGATAGGTTGTGTTGCAAGTCTTAAAAGGGGATGGGTCGGCAGGAATGACATGGACTTGTTTGTTGTGTTCAAATTTGACACAACGGTGAAGTGTTGAAGGGACGCAAGCCATGGTGCAGATCCAAGGTCGCCCTAATAGCATGTTATATTGGAATTCTCCCTCAATGATGTAGAAGAGCTCCGGTATTATGTGTGGACCAACGCAGATATGGAGGACAACAGTGCCAATAGTGTTAGCGGTGGTGTCATTAAAGGATCTAAGGATTGCGTTGGTTTTTGATACGCAATTCTTGGGAAGAAGCAATTGATCAAAGGCATGGGTGGAAATGATATTAATGCTGGCACCCCCGTCAATCATAACTCATTTAATATGGGTTCGATCAACGTAGGTTGTGATGAAAAGGGCAGCGTCCTGATCTTCCACGGTAGAGGTAGGAATCTTAGAATCACTGAAAGTGATGGAGGTGATGGGGGATAAAGAGTGGACTAGGGCAGCTAGTGGTTGAGGGTCTTCAAGTTGAACTTCTGCTGCCTGTAGGGCTTTGATTAGAGCCTGGTGATGCTGGGGGGAGCTTTGGATAAAGTCATATAGGGTCATCTTCACAGGCATTTGGTGAAGTTATTTTATCATAGATTCTGTGATTGCCTCTGAAGAAGGGGGTTGAGACGCACCTAAGATGGAAATCTTGGGTTTCGATGGTTGAGGTGCCTAGACAAAAGGATAGGTCCAAGGAATAGCAACTTTTCCTTTTGCCTTGTCCTTTTGTGACCTAGTGGTTATATGGATAGCATTGATTTCAAAGATAGGAGGTGAAGAAGGGGTCATGGCCTGTTGGTGAGATGTTGATGTGGTTGAAGAGGTTGGATGGGAAGGTGTCGAGGGTCGGTCAAGAGTGTCCTTAAGGAGAAGAGTGTCTTTCTCCATATAGTGGTGAATGACTGCCTTGAGGGCACAACAAGTCTCGGTATCGTGTCCTGGCGTGCGATGGTATAAATAAATCTTTGTATCATCGAACCAAGACGATTTTGACCCGAGGGGTTGGAATGGTTTGATAGAAGGAAGGGTAATGCTAGAAGTCTACAAAAGTTGGCATAATATCAAAGCATATGAACCTACTAAGGGGTCTGTGCTTGTTGATGCATGATGTGCTGGTGACTTTTGCTTGGGGCATGTTGAAGGTTTTTGTACCACCTTTTGGGTTGGTGGTGCGGTGACAGGTGAAGACTGCACTTTCTTTGTGAGAGGTGCCAAATTTTTGAGAGAGGGTTGACTTGTGGTTGGCAAAGGAAGTAATGGAGGTAATTTGTTTTGGTTAAGGGTCAGAGTGGGAAGCACGCCGATTAGGGTAGAAGGATGAGGACCTAAAATGGAGGGTAAAGTTGATGGTGGGGGAGGGGTTCGCTTCTGTAGTCTGGCAGTCTTATTCGACTTGGTTGGAAGACTACTTTTAGACGAGGTCTGGTCTAAGTCCACCTTCACTTGTGGGTGAGTGAGGGTAGAGACAAGACGAATGCCGAGTGACTTGATCGGTTTAGATTGGGTACATGCAAGTTTAGAAGCGGGGGTTTGGTCTTTGTTGAGAGTCTTGGGCGATTCTGCCTTGGGAGGATTGGTAGCATGAGACAAGAGGGCACGGGAATGTTGAAGAACTTTGAGATGCTCCCACAATCCTTGATGTTCCACTTTCCTTGAAGGGAAAAGTTCTAATTTCTCCACTAGTCGGGAAAATGGTTGAGAGGATGTTGGATGAAGTTTGGATTCATGAAAAGATGTGTTAGGTGTGGCAGTAGTTTCAGACACATGGTGTGTGGGAGTTATAACTGGATTGTCATTGATTGAAGAAGATGGAGAGTCAGGTTCTTCTCTTGGTGGAGAGAGAATTGGAGAGTGTGACTCCTCAAGCGGGTAAAGGGCAGGGATTATGGTGCCCTCCACTTGCGGTCGAGGAGTAGGTAAGGTCAGGTTCTCCATAGGTAGAAGAAAGGAGGATGGTGAGACTGATGGTGCTGATAAGGTTGAGGCATCTTCCGAGATGAGAGAGGTTGACAGAGAACTAACTGGTGAAAGAGGTTCATCCACACGTGATGGACTGGTAGATGTACTAACCTCTTGAGGTTGGTTGGGGATGAAGGGCGAGACCGTATTGACCGTTCGAATGTCATGTTCGTGTGTGTTGTCAATCAAGGTCTAGACATTATTTTGGGTTGGTGGATGATTGGGGAATGGTTGCTTGAAGATGTCGATGCCCTGGTTTGGAAGTGCATTGGGATTATCTAGAATGAGCTCACCCTTTTCAAACATGTCTTGGATTATGTTTTTAAATTTTTTATAGTTTCCCATGTCATGACCCTTGACACGGTGGTAATTACAAAAGTCATTTTCCCTATACCACGCAGGGATGGCGAGTGAGGGATCAAATTGTGGTGATGGTCAAATTTGGGGGAGGTTGAGAATCCCCTGCTTAACAAGTTTTTCCAGTATAGACGCGTAAGATTCTCCAAGAGGAGTATATTGTCTTTGTACGTATCTCTGCTGGAATTGACGGGTGGCGATTTGAGATGTAGATGGCTCAGGTTGATTGGATGAAGAGGATGAAGGTCTAACGACCATAGCATTAGCTGAAGCTTTAGACATAGGATTGGATGATGAAGGTTTAAAAAAAGAAGAGTCATTGGTCTTAGAGTTGGGGTTCTTGCTCTGCAACTTGACTTTATTCTCCTCGATGACACGTAATTCAAGTTTACGGGCCATCGTGAAGGCTTCGTCGAAGGTACGGAAGGTTCGAACCCTTAAAGTGGAAAAAATATGTTTGGCACAAGCTCGGGAGAATAGTTCAATAAGTTCAGTTTGAGGTAAGGAAAAGGAGAGTTGATTGATGAGACCTCTCCAGTGAGCAACGAAGTCGGCTATTGATTCGTCCTCGAATTGGTGGATAGTGTAAAGGTCCGTGATCGAGACCTTCTTGGTGATGTTAATGGAGAAGTGATCAAGAAAGAGCTGGGCCAACTGTGTAAATGTGAAGAGGGAATGGCTGGTAATAGAGTTGTACCAATCAAGCGCAGTGCCAGAAAGGGACATAGGAAATGTGCACAAGAGCAATGCGTCGTCATGGGCAATAAGGTAACAGGCATGTCTAAATGCCTGTAAGTGTTGCTGTGGGTCTTCCTTGCTTTGAAAGCGAGAAAATTTGGGAAGCTCCCATTGGTTGGGGTATGGTCTAATTGGAACGGAAGGATGAATGGGCTCATTGCAAATTTGCTCGTATGAGAGAGCATTGCGTGAGCTGGAAATGGAAGTATCTAAGCTAGACATCTTATCCATCAGCGTTTTGATGATATCTACTGATGGATTGATGGGTGGAGCGCCCCCTAGATTATAAGGCGCTTGAAATATATTAGGAGGGGCGTATGATGTGGTTGGTTGCGTAGACGCAACATATGGGTAGCTGGTTATTGGAACAAAAGTTGGAGCTAAGGGTACTTATGTTATGGGGCTGGTAGGCACAAGTTGGATAGGGGCCGTCAAGGATGGTTGAGGAGTGGCTACGCTTGTTGACGGGTAAACGGTTACTCTTGTGTTGATAGGTGCAAGAGTAGGGGGGATAGAGACTAGTAGGTTTTGGAAAGGTGTGGGGTTTGGTTGAGTGATTTGAGGTTGAGGGAGTACCAGAACCCCCATGGAGGTAGGTTTAGATGGAGTGGCTACATTTTGAAGGTAAGACATGGTTGGGTTATTAGTGGAGTTGTTGTCTAGTGGCTGAATTGTAGGTGCGGTTGATGTGATTCTTGTCTCAACTAAGGAAGTCAGCATCCCATAGATTGGGTTGCCTAAGGAGTCTCGTGTTTGGCTATGCACGAGATAGTGTTGTAAGGCTTTGATGTTAAGGTCCAAGAATCATGCAAAATCTTGGTCCCCTTCTGGGACAATAAGAGTCTGAGGTGGGGTTGGGCGAGTAGGAGTTCTTTCAGTCTCCGAGTGGAACTCCATTATAGGACTGGTTATAGATGGTGAAGGTGGAAGCGGTTGTTGACTAGTGTGGTCAAGAAGGGCTTTGGTTTGACTGCGTGTCAAAACCATTCAAGGCAAGAAAGGGTCAAGTTTCAGAAAGCTATGTGTTGTCAGTCTCAGAAAACTAGAATGGATGTTTAGATAGCCAGAAAGTTGGATTTTAAGCTTGTTGTTTTTGAAAAAAAGAAACTGGACAGAGACCGACATTGGTATAAAAACCGATGTCGGTGAAGAATACTGCCGATGTCGGTCAGATGACCGATGCCGGTTCAGAAAAGTTGCCGATGTCAGTTACAGGACCGATGTTGGTTACTGTGTTTTCCAGAAATTCAGAAAAAAAAATTTGGAAATGAAGAAGATGTCCTTACCAGCTCAAAAAAGATAGATAAAAATAGAAAATAAGATGATGATAGATAGATCCTAGCGTTAAATCCCTAGAAACAATTTTATTAAGATCGTGTGGCTTATGCCTTAATGTGATGTTTGAGGAGGTTGGCTATAAGAAGGGTCCTAGAATAGGTAATCTAAAGATGGTTTTAGGTATGTTTAGGTGCTCAAAAGTCTGTATTAGGTTCCGTACAGGCCTGGTGCTAAGGAGCAAGCTCCCCTCACTTCATGATTCCAGTGGTTAGCTGGTCTCGCTTAGCCAAAATATACTTTCCCTATAGTTTAGACTCTGCCAGAGAACAGAGTTGGCTTTCCCCTTGGTGGTGAAATCCAAGTAGGATTGCCGGGATGGGTAAGGTATCCGTTGGGTGATGAAATCCTAGTTAGGGCTTGTCTCAAGTGAGTTTTATGTTTAATTGAGTGCTCGTGGTCTGGTTGTGTAACGTCAATTGATCTACGATTTATTCAATATGTGTTTTACTAATTACTAAGTGTGGACTAGAAAATGCAAGAAAGCAGGAAATGAAATGCAGTATATTTTAAAGCACCAAATCTAAATGTTAAATTGGAATGAAAACAAGTTGGAGAAAGGGTTGAAGAAAATGATTTTTTTGACTAGTCTAGAAATGCAAGAAAAGAAAGAAAAAGTTCTTTTTATTCTTGCTTATGATGTTTTTAGAAAAGAAGAAGGAGATTGAAGAGGAAGAAACCTAATGCATCTAAATGAACAAAGAGGGAAAGGAACCTAAGGAAGGCCCTAAGGGTCCCACCGGGCGTGCCAGAATGTTTCTATTCAAATTTTGCTTTCAAATTTAGAGGAGAGAAAATGAGAAACTTAAGAAAGAATGGTCAAGGATTGTATGTACCTGGATATAGTCTGTGCACCGTAATCTAGACGCTATGAGTACTCCTCTTTGGCTGTGGAGGAATGACACCTGCAAAGAAAAGAAACTTGGACAAAAGAAGGCTTTAGATGGATAGATGGTGGGTTGCCAAGCGAAAGCTTGATCCCAGAAGTATGAAGACTTCCTTAAGGGATATAAACCCACTAATCAATAAAAAGAAGTGTCTGATAAACAACAAAATGATAAAGAATTGAGATGATAAAAGATGGAATGAAAAAGGGAAGCAAAGGCTTACTTGAAAGAAGCTGTCGAACTGATCACAGTCGCTGGCATCGGTGGTCCTACCAGCGTCGGTTGGTCAAGATGCTGATGTCGGTTAATCTGCCGACGTTGGTTGGGGTAGTGACCGGCGTCAGTATAGGCAAAGGTCTTTGGATGAGGTCTTGTTAGGTCCGTGGTCCGTGGATAGGGTCTGGTCAGGGTCTGGGTTTATTTGAGTGGTCTTGAGACAAAGTTTTGGGCTTGGTTGAATGGTCTGGGGTCTGGGTCTAAGAGTCTAATTGAATGGATAGAGTGTATGGTCTGACAGAGGATAGAGGCAATAGGGAGATGGAGAAGTAAAGATTCAGGTTTGGCTTGGTTAACAGTCTGGTTTGGGGAGAGGGAATACTAAATCTAATTCATAATACTTAGAAGCAAATGACTAGAAAACACAAAGAAAACATAGACAATATACTTACCTCTGCCTTGTTGAAGGTGTGCTACTGATGATTTTCGTAACCACTGTTGATGTAACCTGTGTGAGAACCTGTTGCTGATAGAGAACCCTGAAGCTGTTGCTGCACCTAAGGGAGAGAGTGAGAGGCTTGACTAAGAGATTTCATAGATTGATGGATGGTCGAAGACTAAAGATTGAAGGATTCATGATTTGCTTATGAGATTAGCCGATTTCTGATTGGGATTGTCAAAGAGTTAGAAAAGTTGGTTAAGTATAACCGACGTTGGTGATTCTGCCGGCGTCGGCCAACATTTGACCAACGTCGGAAGGGTTAGAATGGGAAAAAGAGCCACTAAGCTCATTTTTCATCCACCAAGTGGACTATCCATTGGAGAATGTCAAAGGTTGGGCTAAATACGCATGAGAGTTTGTTAGGCGGTTAGGGAGAAGTAAGAATAGGTCTTGGGTGAGTCATAGGATGGGAATTAGTCCAAGGCAAGGTGTCCTAGACGAGGTGTCATGGGTGATGTGTCCAAGGAGGGGGGGTTAATTCAAAATAAGTTTATTATTTTAAATTAGTAATTTTTAGGAATGGGTTAGGAATGGACCAAGGGGGGAATGAACAAGGGTTAGACACTATTTAGGTGTCTACACTATACACTACATGATTGACCAATTCTAAAACCTCAAAGGGTCCCACATATTTCAATGAAAGTTTTGTTGACTTCTTGAATTTATTTGAGTTTTTTTTGGCTCAACACACAAAAATAATTTATTACCTACTACAAACTACCTATCTTTTTATCTTCAGATCAACATAGCTCTTTTGCCTATCATCATCATCGGCCAATCTCTTCCTGAGTATTTTAACTTGTTCATCCATTTTAAAAGCATTTTAGGTCCAAAAACTACCCTATCTTCCAACCTATCCCAAATGATTGGTGTCTTGCACCTTCTCCCATAAAGTGCTTCAAGTGTTGACATATTTAAAGTAGATTGGTATGAATTATTGTATGTAAATTCAACCAATGGAAGGTATTATTCCCATTTATAGTGTTGATTCATGCAATACATACAAATAATATCATCTAACACCTAATTAACTCACTTAATTTTAGTATCAATCTGTGGGTGATATCTAGTGCTAAAATTTATTTGCATACCCAAAGGTGTATTTAGAGTTAACCAGAGTATAGAATTCATTATGATCTTTTTGTAAATCCATGCAATCGATAAACTTCCTTTACGAATCTCTTCACAATAGTTGGTGTATCATATGTCAAATTTCCTACGATAAAATGTACTACCTTGGTTAATTTATCAACAACAACCAAGATCATGTCATGATTATTCCATGATAATGGTAATCCTTGTAATAAGTTCATATTGATTACCTACCATTTCCAATTTGGTATGTCATGTGAATATAAGAATCTAACTGGATGCACATGTTTTACTTTCATTGGCTGACATTCTAGATAATGTGACAAAAATTCCACTACATTTTTCATGATAACCTTCTAGAAATAAAGTATTCTAAGCTCCATCATAATATTGTTTACTCTTGGATGCCCTAAATACGTGTAATTGTGCAATTATTTGAGCACTATGATCCTTAGATTTTATCGATCTAGCACATAGATCCTTCCATTATAACGTAAAATACCATCACTTTCTAAGTTGTATCCTTTATACCTAGGATTTTGAGCATTCTCAGATAAAGCTTTCCTAACTTGATCATATATTTCATCTCTTGGTGAGAACCCAATCACATGATCCATGAAAGTACTTTTGATAGTAGCTATGATTGCTATGTACCTTCTATGACACAAGGCACCAACTAATCTATTTTATATTCCTTTGATGTAATTTATATCAAAGTTATAGTTAGAAAAAAAAATCTAACCAACACCTCTGATGAGAATTCAAATGTGGTTGGGTGAAATTGTATTTGAGTCCCAAGTTATTGGTCTTGAGATCAAATGGTCTTCCCAACAAATAATGTCTCCAAACTTACAAAGCATGGATAATTACTATAAGTTCAAGATCATGAGGGGCATAATTCACCTCATAAGGCTTCAAATTACTTGACTTAGAAACTACTACTACACCATCCTACATAATGACTCCTCTAATTTCATCCCTAGATGCATCTATGATCATTGAAAACTAATCATTGGGATCATGAACTCTTAACACTTGTGCCAATGTAAGCCTTCTTTTCAATTCTTAGAAATCCACTTCACGTTTATCTAACTGGATAAAACTTTGATTCTTAAACTATAAATAGGTTATCAGATTAATTATATTGGAAAAAATTGAGATGCATTTCCTATAATAGACC
The DNA here is from genome assembly GCA_037957365.1 of Torreya grandis. Taxonomy (NCBI): domain Eukaryota; kingdom Viridiplantae; phylum Streptophyta; class Pinopsida; order Cupressales; family Taxaceae; genus Torreya; species Torreya grandis. Next base: position 493,920 of record JARHVA010002009.1, read on the forward strand.
ACTAATCTCATGAAACTCATAACCTCATACACATTCCTTGGTGCAGGCCATTCCATAATGACTCTTATCTTATCGAAATCAATAGTAATGCCATTTGATGAGATAATATGTCCCAAATATTGCACGTTATTTTGGAAAAATACACACTTAGACAATTTGCCATATATTTTTTCTTAAATAGTTATAGATGTTGAAGATGCTCTTCTTCATCCTTAGAGTATATCAGAATATAATCTAAAAAGACCAAAATAAAATGATCTAGGTAATCTCTGAATACACTACTCATGAGATTCATGAATGCTACAAGTGCATTTGTCAACCCAAATGATAATACTATGAACTCATAATGCCCATATCGAGTTCTAAATGCCATTTTTAAAAATATCTTCATCTTTTATCCTTAACTAATGATATCTAGCTCTAAGATAAATCTTAGAAAAGACCGTTGCTCTTCACATTTTATCAAAAAGATCATCTATTCAAGGTAGTGGACACTTTTTCTTAATGGTTGATTTATTCAACATTCTATAATCAATGAAAATTGAAAGAGTGTCATCCTTCTTAACAAAAGTAACTGATGCACCCCATGGTGACACACTCAATCTAATCAATCCTTTAGATAAAAATTCTTGAATTTATGCCTTAAATTCTACCAATTCAATGGTTGTCATATAATACAGAGCCTTAGACTAAAGTTTTGATCCTGGTTTGATATCACTAGAGAAGTAAAATTCTTGTTTAGGAGGCAATCCTAGAAATTCTTATGGAAACACATGAAAATTTCTAAAGAAAGGATAATCTTCAATTAATGGTTCCCTAGTTTCCTCCATTTCATTTATCTTGATGATAAATTATTGACATCCATTAACTTGGGCCTTCCTGAGTTGTATTAAAAAAATATACCTAATCCTTAACTCCCCTCTCTCACCCTGGATTACTATCTAATTTATAGAATCATCAAGACACTCTACTCTTTTTAGATAATAGTCAACCTTGGATTTATTCCTTCCAAGCTAACTAATTGATAAGATCACATTATATGACCCTAGTGGTGCTAAATAAATATCCACAACCATTGTGAATTCTAACAACCTAATTTTCACTTCAACTAAACACTTGTCAAGCCAAATTTTAGAGTCATTCCCATATTGTACCAACCATGCATTTGCCATTAAACTAAATTTTATAGACAATTTATTTATAATTTTAGGATCTATAAAAAATTAAGTATCCCTTATATCTATCAAAGTGTAAATTAGATGTTCAAACAAAATACCTAATGATTATATGGGTGAAGCTTAAAATTTGGCTTGATGATTATCAACCATTACATGAATACATTTATGAAAATTTACTTAATAAGGGGTAAAAGCTCTATTCCTCAACTTATCCTAGGTACATTCACATGAAAAATGGTCACCTCCATAGATGAAGAAACCTCCTAGTGGTCCCTTCTTATCAGATTTTTGGTTTCCCTTGAAACTACATTTGGAAACATTACCTAGTTTTTTGCTACTTAAACCACTATTGAATCTAGTATTTTGATTTTTGAACTAACTCTTCGAGTCTTTACTCATCTACTTTAAGTTATTATTTTTTAAATTTTGATTTTAACTTCCAAATTTTTTCTTAAACTTGTCCCTAACCTGAGCAATATATTTCAACTTTTTCTCCTGCTTGACTACTTTCTCAAAGACTTGGTGTAGACACCAAAAACTACACATTTATAGTTTTTGATGATTAAATCCATCCAAACCCCATAAAAATTCTTAAACATTCCCAAATCCCCCCTTAACCCAACCAAATTATTATTCTCCTAGTCACATAATATCATTCAAAATCACTATTTGAAAGTACTATTCATCATCACTATTCACTATGGACCCCACTATCACTATTCATGATGACATAGAAAGTGACATTGAATGTGACATGACCTATAATTTGGAGGTTATGTGGAAAGTTACATGGATTATAAATTACATGGCTGGATGTGGGACACCATACCCCACTTGGAACCCTTTCCCAAAGTGCCTAATGACCTCATTTCAACATCACAAAGTTCCCCCATTGAAATATGGATTTTTTTCCCTTAAGGGGTCAATATTAAACATGTATTTTTTTTTCCCCACATTAAATTAGACTTTAAAATATATACCTACCTCTTTAAGACTTTGGGAAAGACAAAGGGTACCCATTTTTGACTTCTTAGTTGAATTGGGAGACTTCTTCACCCAAACAGGAATCTTCCACAACCTCACATGGGAATTTTCATCCCCTACATGGAAACTGTTGAAAAATTTGGTGTTCTATCCCTTTAAATTATTTTTTGAAAGCAATAAATGTTGGGGATAAGTCTTTGGTCTCATTTAAACCCATGTGCATGATTCACATTCAATATTGGACTCATGTGCAAGGTAGGAGACACACCAACCCCAAATGGGAGAATTATAATCAAAATGGGAATCTCCACAAACATATCCTTGAATAATTTATGGACCCAGTTGGATAAATTCTAATTTCTTCACTATTCCTCTATTTTAGCATGTTTCTTCACATCAAATGCTATAAATTACCCCCCGCCCCCTCCTTCACCCAAGGTTAAGTTGGAAGTCAGTTCTTTGTTATTAACATTTATGTTTTAGGTTTGGAGGTATCATCAAAGAGGTCATAATATTGAAGAGAAGTATCTCAATAAATATAAATCAACCAAAATTACTTCAAGTCTTCATCAACTATCAACAAAACAATCTTTATCAACAAGCATCTTCAAACATTGAGGTAATCTTATTGTTTAATTATCTTAATTTCTATATTCTTTTCCCTTTGGATTTATTATTTAAAATTTTTAATTCATCACCCTCTTGTCATTTAATCCTCATATATATATCCCCTTTTTCTTCTTTATCACCATTTACCCCTTTGCCTTCATGGCCTCTTTTTGACCATTTACCCCTTTGCCTACTTGGCCTCATTTTGGACCATTTGCCCCTTTACCTTCTTGGCCTTATTTTGACCATTTATCCCTCTTATTTTATTGAAAACATTACCATTCACCATCTCAACCCATTTATAATCCCAAAAAAAGATCTCTTTTTACCTTTATCAAAACAATCATAACCAAAAACCACAACTTTATTTTAGGCAATTTTCAGCATTAGCATTATTTAAACTAGTTGCTTTATTTTAGCCTTATAAACTGATCATTTAGTTTTATTGATTAATTTTATGTTATTTGTTGTATTTTATTTTGGTTTTATATTCATATAAGTAAAATATATTTATTTTATCATTACGCCTTATGTGTTTAAAAGTAGGTGGATTGACAACCTCCTAGAAAGCTTTTACTTTTAGGATCTAGCTCACACTAGGCAATATACCCATCTACGTATGTAACAAAAAAGTTTATTTTAGTGTTATATTATTTTAAGGTCATAATCCCAAGAAAAAGAGGATCTCTCCATAATAATCTATATTTAATGTGTGTACATTTAATAGGTATTCTTCCACACCCTTCATAACCATTTTCTACTTTTCACACTTAGAAAAAAGAAAAAATAGATAGAAACATTTTAGCATGCCTAGTAGGACCCTTGATTTTTGTTGGACTCATTAGTTTTTTTATGAAATTTAGTTGCATTATTAAAATGAAATTTTTATGTAATCTTATTTCTAAAAATTAATTATTCACCTCTTTCAAAACATAAGTTTTAGCTTCTTTTATTTAGAAAATTAGGAAAAACTAAAAAAGTAGATTTTTTTTCCTTGCATTTACAAAAATCAAAAGAGAATTCATCCTAGTATTAGGATTTAATATTCATGTTTAATTTAATTTAATTTAATTTGTTCTTGTTTTCATAAAAAGAAATCAATTTTTTTCCTTTGGGTTAAAATTAACTACATACATTGTTTGCTTGCTTGCTTAATTAGTTCACCTAGATTAAGTAAAGGCAAATAAAATTAACCATAGAAAAAAAATGTTAAAAAACCAAACCACTTTCATGAAACAAACATAAAAATCACTTGAGACAAGACTAGACTAGGATTTCATCACCCAACAGATTACCTTACCCTTTCTTGATTATCATACTTGGATTTAATCACCAAGGGGATAACCAACTCAGCTCTCTAATTAAGTATAAACTATGGTAATCAATATATATATTGGCTAAGCACCCACACTAGTTATGGGATCATGAAGTGAGGGAACCAAGCCCCAAACACCAAGACATGCACTCGATCCAATACAAAATTCTTCTTGAGTGCCTAAACATAACTTGAAACCAAACATAGACGACCTTGTTTATGACCTATTCAAGCTGATTTCCCCTTTCACATTTTTTAAAGCATAAGCTAAAAGTGATTTAAAATAAATACTAGGATTAATTGTACTTTTATTATGTGCCTTTTTTTTGGGTTTTCTTTTTTTTCTCATTGTGTGAGGAAAGAGTTTCGTTATCCATTTCTAAATTTCTCATATGGTCATAACTAGACAATGAGTGAAAAACCAAAATAATCCATCGTCTTCTTATTTTTCCTTATCCATGGATTATACCTCAGACATTGATAGATCACCCCATATTTCATCTAACCATTCTCCCCCACCTATAGTTCCTACAATAATCCTTGAAGGCGATTCATATTTTTCCACCTTTCGAGAGAATAATCTAGTTGCTTCACAACACTATCTTAATACCTTAACCTACCATACTTTGATGGTTTTGGTTCCTCTCATGGATCCATCCTATGGTATGCCACACCACCTTATGGTTGGTGTTGCATCATCCCACCCTTTTGTTATTCAAGCTTCATCTTCTATCATTGGTTCATCTACCACCACCACCCAAACACCTATTATCCCAACCAATACCTCTAACATTGGTTCACATTTACCCCTTATCACTTCTACCCATTTTGATAACATGGTGTCTTCCACATCTATTTCTACCACTCCCTTCAGCTTAACTAATATACCATCCTCAACACCTTTTCATAACATGGTACCCTCCATACGATAAACACTTCCCCCTATAAGCACTTTGGTCACTTGCCACCTTCAACCAACTAACCCACCAATCACATCAATGCCACACATAAAACCCCCAACCTCAACCCTCTAACACATACCCATGACATCTTATCAATATATTCCTAAGACAAAAGTATATATACCTTCACCTTCCACCCAATCTGATGTGACCTCACACACACACACGTGACATCATCCCAACCATCGACTAGTTATTCCCATGTCACCAAACCCCAATAAAATGTGTCATATACCTATCCAACCCAACAACCCCAAAAAAACTTGGTCAAGATGCTAATGGATAAAATGACTACACTTGAGTCATCCATCTCATGATCATATAACCTTATATCATATGACTAAATTTGTAATGAACCCATTCATCCATTTATCCCTCTCTGACCATATAATCCACAATGGGAATTTCCAAAATTCTCTAAATTTCAAAGAAAGGACCGCCAATAACATTTAAGAGAATTTACTATTTCATGTTACTTGATTTCCCCTGATGATTCTCTTCTCCTCTATACCTTTCTTATGTCCTTATCTAGACCAACATTAGATTCCTATAGTTCCATCCCAAAAAACTCCATCTTCTCCTTCACCCAACTAGCCCAAAATGTTTTGGATCACTTTTTGATCAATATATCCAAGAAATTTTCTATTACTAACCTCTACTCCATTTGATAATTTTAAGATGAATCTATTATTGATTTTGTGTCTCATTGGAGGAACATAATCCACTAACTTTCCTTTTCATTGCCTCAACCTAAACTTATAAATATCTTCACTTGGGCATGTACAAAACACATTTCATCCACATTGTGTGTCCAAAGCTTCCATACATTTGATGAAGCTTTTATCATGGATTACAAACTAGAGAACAAATCCATTGATGAGGGAAGATTAAAGTTGAAGAACAAGAACCCAACTTAAAAACTAAATGATCCCTCTTCTTCTAAACTAAACAACCCAACCAATAATAATTCCAAGAGGGTTCTAAACTAAAAAACCCTACATTTTACCTCCCTCAACCATGCCCTCCATTTTGGGTCCCCATCCCTCTACTTTAAACACAAATTCCATCATTTTTACCAAAACCCCACCACCTTTATTGGTTATACCTTCATACTTTCTTTATAAAGCACCATTTTCCACTACACCAACCATTCCTAAGTTACCTACCTTTCCCTCCTCTACCACCATCCCATCAACCATCATGCCTAAACCAAAACCAACAACCATGCATACCACTTTCTCTAAGATACCTACCACCAAACCTACATCCACATAACCTACCACTTCAACACCTAAAGCAAAAACCACTAAATATCTACCACCATTAGTCAAATCTTACTTAACCATCCTCCAACAGTTATTGTAAACTTTTTCCTTAAGTTTACCACCCATCAAACCTTTTGACCTTTCATGTACAAAACCCTCTTGGTTTAATTATAAATTTATATGTACATATCATAAGGCACCAAGACATGACACTGAGAAATATAAATCTCTCCAAGTGCTTGTTGACAACTTGTATGAAGATGATGATCTGTTATTAGACAAACCTCTTTCATCTCCATTACCAATCCAACCACTGACTCAATGTATTTAATCTTTGATCTCACCCAAAATTGAAGAGGTGGAATTAAAGCAACTATCTAATCTAGAGAACCCTGTTATCTACACTATTCATATGATTACCTAATTTTGGGTGTAAAAAAAGGATAAAGGGAAGACTAAAGTATCCATCCTTTAGACTTACCCCTCTCTAAACTCCCAATAAAATGATACCCAAACTTATCCATATTAAAACACACCCAAAGTGTCTATCTTAGGTGCCTCCCCATATAACCCTCCATACCCTAACCCATATGTAATATCCATCTAAAAAGTTATCCTCAGGAAACTTCACCAAACCCAAAAAATAATGAGCTTGTATGAGTTATTCTCTACCTCTCCCCATCATCATCAAGTACTCAAAGAGGCTCTAAAATCTATCTAGGTCCAACCCAATGATCCTTAGCCTCTAGCCACTTTTTTTGGTACCCTTCAGACTTCCAACCTTGTCACCTTCAAGAATTCAAAAATACCTTTTGTTCATTCATAAGACCCCAATCCTCCCCTCTTCATTATAACATACATCAATCAAACCCACATCAAAAGGGTGATGATCTATGGGGAATTTAGCATCAATATTATCTCTTCCCATGCTTATGACTAGCTGTAGTTACTTAAAAATATCATGTCTAACAGCTTAGTGGTCCTTTGTTTTTTCAATGATACTATGGCTACCACCTTAGGTATAGTTGTCCTCCACATCTGTGTAGGGACTCATACTATTAAAAAACTCTTTTATGATGTATAAAGAGAGTTTTAATACAACATTTTACTCAGATGCCCTTGGATTTGTGTTATGAGTTGTGTCCCTTCCACCCTACATCGATGTGTCAAGTTGAAACATGAAGGGAATTTTTTGACTATCCAAGTTGACACTAGTCCTCTTACATCTTGAAATATGACATATCAGCCAAATTACGTCCTTATTCCTCCTTTATCCACTACATAATCATTTTCTAACAACACAACCTCACCAGCACAAACCCATAACATTTCCACACCTAATGTTGATGAAGTTTCTACTAGCTCATATATCCCCTCTTCCCAAATTCCTATAGAAAACCATGTGACAACCACATGCCAACATCTTTCTTTTGGGTAATTTAGACTCTTAGCCTTAGATGCCCTCCTTACCCCCTAAAAATATGGGAATCTTAGACATGATCCTTTTTAAGACCCTAACATTAGAACAATCATCCCCATTGGTCTCCCTAAACATCAAATAAATTTCATTTATGGAGGAATTGATCATCTAATTCTAGTCCCTACCACTACATCATCCATCCAACCATTTACCTCTAACTTTTCCTATCTTATCAAACCAAAGTTCACTAAGTTGTATCTTCATAGATGTGCTTGGAAAGTATTTGGCCTCAGTCACTATAAACAAGGGCCTCATGAGTTACCCCATCTAAAAACTTTGAAATATTATGAGTCATTTGGCCTTGGGTATGAATTGCCTCAATAATCCACCAATTCACCCAAATCCATTGCCACCATAAAGGAAGATATCCCATCCTTTCCAACCCAACCACTTTCTCCACCTGAAGACCTTGATATTATCCCTCCTAATTTTATTTTTGATTAATACTATAATTTTGGGCCCTCTCATCTACCAAAAGAGTATCCAAACCAAATTTATTCCACTTGTACATCTTGAAATGGTATATAATGATTCTACCACCATTAACACCATCCAACATGAAGATGATTCAATTTTTACCTACTTTAATGTAGAGGATTATTCTATCCATAAGTCCCTTCCTCTTGAAGCCCTAATTATGTTGAATAAATTTACCATCGATATTAACTTAGGCACTTTAGATAACCCCCAAATTATCAAATTGGGCCAATCATTGAATATCAAATAACTTCATTATTTCTCCTCTTTCTTTCAAGACTACAACATAGCATTTACTTGGTTTTACAATGATATGCCTAGGATTGACCCCACCATTGCGACTCATAACATAATCACTCACCATGATGCCAAACCTTTTAAACAAAAAAATTGATGCATGCATCCATTCATAGCCCTTATCATAAAAGAATGCCTTCAATGTATCCTATCTGTAAACTTCATTCGACTCATTGACTACCCCATATGGTTGTCAAACATTGTACCTATCACCAAAGTCATTGGGGGTCTATGAATTTGTGTATACTTTTGGTATGGCCAAACTTTCAATTACCTCAACCTAAGAACTATTCCTCCCAACCTCTCTAGGAATTCTCAAAGATATTTTATTCAGAGTACCTCTCATTACACCATACTAGGGGTAATCCCTTACAAACATGGTTTTTATTGTCTCCTTCCTCATTTCATATGTAGCCATGAAGCTTCCCATGCCATCAATGAAACACATGATGGGATTTGTGAGGAACACTTTAGTGTCCTACTGATCACTAAATGTATCCTTCACCCTGACTACTATTGGACCACCCTCAACCAAGACTATTATAATTATGTAAAAAAGTGTGTTAAATTTCAATAACATGCTAATTTACACCATGCACTATCCAATAGCCTCAAAATATCTAAGGAATTTTGGCCTTTATCTTAATGGAGGCTCAATCTCATTAGTAAAATTACCCCCATTCTTCATAGTGGCATAAATTCATCATCACAACCACTAAATACTTCACCAAGTGGGTGGAAGGTATTCCTCTAATCTCTACCAAAGTCAAAAAGATTGTCAACTTTATCAACCACCATATCATCTATCACTTCAGTATTCCTCATAAGATCATCACCAATAATGACAAATCCTTCAATAATAAGAAAGTATAAGGTTTATGTGATGTATTTGGCATCAATTTAAGTTTTTCCTCACCTTACCAAACACAAGTAAATGGACAAGTGGAAGCCTCTAATAAAACCCTCACCAAAATATTAACCAAATTTATTAGTGTTTTAGGTTGGGATTGGCACTTTCACATCCCATTTTATTTATGGGCCTATCACACTATCATTTGAACCTCTACGGGTGCTACCCCTTTCACTCTAGTCTTTAGAATAGAGGTAGTCTTGCCTCTTGAAGTCTAAATCCCCTCTCTTTGCATATTTATAACTCATTTTGGAGGAAGATTTTTGTCAGCATCATTTAACTCAACTTGAGCTACTTTATGAGTGTCATTTATCATCACTCACCCACCTTTGTATATATCAAGAGTGTATCACACATGCTTATAAAAAGTACCTCAAACAATGAGAATTCAATATCAGATATCTTATCCTAAAAGAAAACCAACATGGAAAAGAGTAAACAAGGTAAGTTTGATTTCAATTGGCTTGGACCCTATATCATCACCCATAAGTATGGATTAAAAGCTTATCATTTGTCCTCTCTCAAAGGCAAACTAGAACCTGAGCCTTTCAATGCTTCACATCTACATCTATTTTTATGTTAAAGAAGGATCAAGCTCACCTATTTGTCTAACTTAAGTTCATCCCTTGATTATGAGATTCTTACCTTCACCCACCTTCCTCCTCCCCTTTTGAGGATAATTGATTACAACATATAATCATGTGATTAACCATCATAGTCATGGCCTAATCCTAAATATGGGTACCACATCTCTACCAATGGCATGGTTCTCATGGATACTTTTCATCTCTAATAAGATGGAATCCCATGGTCTTTGTCTCTCAAAACCACAACCTTTCACATATCATTGACCTTCTTGTGTAAAGTTTTTCCCTCATAAAGGTAAACCTCTAAACCTAATTAAAGTGGTCCATGTCTAAACAGATTTCATCTTGCAATAATTTATTGGTTCAATATCTTAAGCATTGTAGACTACTCCCTTGAAGGACATCTATCTTAAAACAAAATAAAAATTTCCACATGTAAGGTAGACTACTCCCTTCAAGGACAACTATCTAGAATATTAAAACAAAGCTAATAAGCTTAAACCAATCCCTTAAAGGATGGCTGATTTAACTATGTCAAAATTAGAGTAATTTCATGGAAGATTCCACCATCGGTCAACTTCCCATATATAAAAATAAATAAAAAGACCCACTATCACAAAAAATGTAAAGCCATAATCAACTTTCACATGTAGACTTCCAACATTGATTAGTCTACATCTAGCTTATGACATGGACTTGTCTATTATCATTCTTAGGCCACTATAGAAGGGGTAAACTAATTCACATGAGGTTATCATACACATCACCTATTACCCTGCACACCACTTATCACCCATCTTCATTTTTGACTATCTATAAATCAAGGGATTTAGAGCTTACTTGACACCTTGTGATCAAGAAAACCTTTTTTATCAACTAATGCCCACTCATGCATAGAATTTTAAGGGCTTATATTAATTAAGTCAATCCCACTTTGGTTTTATTTTTAGTCCTTGTCAAAAACAAAACATCATGCCCTATTCTCATCTTAATGTGTTTGGTTGATGTTTTCACCACAACTTTTACCATCCAATATTGCAATAAACTCAAACATCTTTTTTACATTAATAAAGATTCCAAAAACCATCACCATACCAATCATAACCATAAAATTCATAAATATCCACATAATCTTAAGCATGAAAATATTCAACCAATGATATCCAACACATTTTGGACATGTTTACAACAAACTATGTAATATTTTATTTAAGGTGTGAGGAGTTGAATGATACATACATAGCCATCATATTACACACACATTGCCTAATGCATATGAATACATTATTTTCCTACCTAAGCATTAGACTGATTATATAGTGACTCTAGTTTTGTGTTCAACCATCCTACTTAGTTATTCCCTGAACTAACATCCATAACATTCCTTGTCTCAACAACCACTAAAGGGTAGACTCTATTCTCCTCTCCCACATTCATCCCCATAGGATGAGAATCATATTCCACTCTTTATATTTCACCCTACTCACCTATCATAGCCATTACATCCGTCTACTCTAGTTTTTCTGCTTACATAGGTACCACTAGTTGTTGCCTCATCACACATCCCCTTGGATAGTGAGGGTTCCCTCCATAGACAAGCTAATAGTCATGTTCTCCAACCTACATATTGCAAAGTAAATCTTATACCTTCTTCATTTATATAGAGGTAAGAGTTTATGATCATTTTGGGTGCCTTTCCTCTTATTTTTGATCTAATAGTAATTCCATTATTACCATTACATGTTACAGTATCCAGTAAATCCACACATTTACCATATTAATTATTTTGGGTTGTGGGGTTGTTGATCATCTCCACCATTGTTTCGTTTGTTCATCATCATCAACCTTATGTAGTTCTCTTTAATCTCTATAAATTGAAAAACTAAATGAATCAATGATAGACATTTAGGCATGCTCCATATTTCAAAACCCCTCAACATCTTTCTTTGAATTCCATCAAAACTCCATGCTTACTTATTTAGGGGCCCCACCGAATCAAGAGTTAAGGGTTCAAATCTTTGCCACTTCTCATTTATCTACTTTGCTACTTTACTTCCCTAAATCATTAACCTTCCATAGCCTATTAATGAAATTATTGTGGAATGTGCACAATGTTGACTTATTTCGATGGTTATGAAAGACCCTATTAGATCACCATGATAATTCAAATAATCCAAATTTTCTAAATCTTGGTAAAGTATATTTCTCCCTTTTCTTTTCTTTAAAAAGGTGGTCATAATTTCATGCTTCAACCTACTTATCCATGTATATAGATTCCTTTTACATAGTTGATGCAATCATCTAATTACATCCTAGCTCACCTCATCCACCATTTCTACCACACCCATTATAAACTATGTGATAGCCATCTTTTCCACCTTTTGGCACTTCCATTTCTCTAACATCCTTCAACTTGACCTAACTACATGATCTATAATTGGGAAAACCAAGTTAACCAACACCCTTCACCTCAAAAGAATAACATTTGGCCTGACATTATTTTTGGATTCATATTCATGGAACTATGTAGGTAACATCCACTTATCACATGCATCTGGAGTTAGCTTATCCATCCCCTTCCAACCCATAACCAATCCACCCATGCTTCACCATATCCACCTTGACATCAGTTGCTTTTAATCCATAACATTGGTGTTTTTTGAAATAAATTTTGACTACAATAACCAACCTTGACATGTTTAACTTTTTATCATTTTCACCACCTTGTGCAAAACTAGACCATTTGTGTTTTCTTGGGAGCACTTCCTACCCTAGATACCTGAGTCAACACTGACCCTATCTAGGACCTAATTAACTATGACCAATGCTTGGTATTAATTACCTTGTCATTTATCTTAGAACCTAACCATTTTGTTATCAACATTGACACATTTAGTCTCTACATAATCTTGATTATTTCACCTAGTCATATTTTGTGAACCCATTGACATTTCAAATGCCCAACTACCTTATTGTACCACCTAGTGCCTCTCCATCAACTACTTATCAAACCTACACCCAATTTGACCTTTCCTCATCATCTCCTAGTTTGAGGGGGAACACCTCCTCCCATACTTGGGGCACCTTGATCTTTGACCAAGTGATATGTTTTTATTTTGCATCTTGTTAATTCAAAGCTACATAATAAAAAGGGAGAAAATATAGACACCAAAAATCTACACATTTATTGTTTTTGATGATTAAATACCTTGGGACCCCATAAAACTTCTTAAACCTTCCCAAAATAACCCTTAACCCAACCAAATAATTATTCTCCTAGTCACATAATATCATTCAAAATCACTATTTGAAAGTACTATTCATCATAAATATTCACTATGGGCCCCATTATCACTACTCATGCTGACATGGCAAGTGACATGGCATGTGATTTGGAGGTGATATAGAAAGTGACATGGCTTATTAATGACATGGATTGATGTATGACACCATACCCCACTTGGGACCCTTTCCTAAAGTGCCTAATGACCTCATTTTAGCATCACAAATTTCTATCCTTGAAATATGGTGAATTCCTCTTAAAGGGTCATTAATTTAGACATTAAATGAGATACCTACCTCTTTAATACTTTGGGAAAGACAAACGGAACCCATTTTTGACTTCTTAGCTAAAATGGGAGACTTTTCAATGCAAATAGAAATATTCCACAACCTCAACTTAGAATTTTCATCCCCCATATGTAAAATGGCACAAAATTTGGTGTTCTACCCCTTTAAGTGCTTGTGTGAAATCAAGAAATGATGGGGAGAAGTCGTTGGTCTCATTTAAACCCATGTGCATGATTCCTATCCAAAATTAGACTCATGTGCAAGGTGGGAGACACACCAACCCCAAATGGGGGACTTATGATCAAAGTGGGAATCCCCATAAGCCTCAAATTTTACTATTTCATGATACCTCTTAGATAAATTCTAATTGATTCACTATTCCTCTATTTTGGCATGTGTTTTGACATCAAATGCTATAAATACCCCCCTCTCCTTCACCCAAGGTTAAGTTAGAAGTTAGTAATTTGTTATTAAAATTTGTGTTATAGGTTTGGAGGTATCATAAAGTATGTCATAATATTTAAGATAAGGATATAAAGAAAAAAAATGCTTCAAAAATTAGTTCAAGTCTTCATCAACTATTAACAAGCCAATCTTCTTCAACAAGCATCTTCAAGCATTGAGGTAATCTTGTTGTTTAGTTATCTTAATATCTGTATTCCTTTCCCCTTGGATTTCTTATTTCACTAGTTTCCTTCATCACCCTCTTGTAATTTTATCCTCATATCCATATCCCCTTTGTCTTCTTGATCACCATTTACCCCTTTGCCTTCCTAGACTCATTTTGACCATTTTCCCCTTTGCCTTTTTGGCCTCATTTTGGACTATTTTCCCCTTTACCTTCTTGGAATTATTTTTACCATTTATCGCTCTTGATTTATTTAACACATTACCCTTCACCATATCAAAAAATTTATAACCCAAAAAAATCATTATTTTTACCGTTTCAAACCAATCCAAACCAAAACCACAACTTTATTTTAGCCAATTTTCAGCATTAGCATTATTTAAACTAGTTACTTTATTTTAGCCATCTAAGAAAATAATTTAGTTTTAATGATTAATTTAATGTTATTTTATGTATTTAATTCAATTTTTATATTCATATAAGTCAAATATATTTATTTTATCATCACCATTTAAGTGTTTAAAAGCAAGTGGATTGACAATCTCTTAGAAAGCTTTAGCTTCTAGGATATAGCTTATGTTAGGCAATCCATCCATCTAGTTGTCTAAAAAACAAGTTTATTTATGTGTTATCTTCTTTTAAAGTCATACTAAGAAGACAAATAGGATCTCTCCACAATCATCTAGATTCAATACATGCACATTTAATAGGTATTCTTCCACACCCTTCATAACTAGTTTCTACTTTTCACACTTAGAAAAAAACAAAAATAGATAGAAACACTTGGCACATGATAAATGGTCCATGAATGTACACATATCAAAAAATATAGGATTTTAATCCCTTTATAAAATTCCTAATACTAAACCTCTCATCATCTTGATACTGAGGTACATATTTTTAGAAGTTTGGAGAACTATTCCCATTACTCATTTACTGACAAATCTCTTTGCTTTAGATTTTGAAAATCTATTATATTTTGGTCAAAATATAATTGTGGATTAAATTATGTTATAAATACTATCATAACTACTCCTAGGTAGTGGTGGTTGAGTTCAATTTTATTTCCAACTTTTTATTAGCCCACCACATAGCTATTTTTCTAACCAAGTGATAAATTCCCCAAATAGCTTTGGTGACCTCAGAGTAGTTTAGAATCTTGAAATACTTCTCCATTTTAGTCAATCATGATCTAGTTCTATCTCCCATATTGGTTCCATCAAATTTAGGTGGATTCACCTTTTTCATATCCCTTTCCAATTCTATGGCTACATGTGTTCTCGTATCTTGAGGCACTTCCTCCTCTCTCAGCTCTAAAGGGATTTTTTGCTCAATAAGATGATCTTTAAGCTCATATTGGGATTTTTTGCTTGATAATATGATCTTTAAGCTCATATTGATGAGTTTCTTCCTCTTGTCCATGAATTTATTATTCTAGGGATACGAATCTATCCCTCGTATCATTCATGGTCACAGTCTAACTTTGTTGCTTATTTATCAAAAATTTAGTTAGGATCAAATGGAGGGTTATTGTCATTAACATTCAAAGGACCCTTACCTAATGCTCTTACACAAATCATTATTATTTATAATAACAAAAAATACAAAAATATTAGAAGACTCATTAAGTCTTATAGTTTGATCCACATCTCTAATACCACAATGTAATGTCCCCATAAGGATTTACTAGAATAACGTAATATTTTTTTAAATATTTACTTAACACTTATTATTTCATTATATTACACCATGAGAATCTAATTAGTTATTTTTAACATACTTAACTAAGCATATAAAAATTAAGTAAACATAAGCAACT